>JANHGL010016653.1:0-23546 GCA_024611195.1 Ceyx melanurus
CCCCAGCCTGGATGGACAGTGGGGATTGTTCTGGCCCAGCTGCAGGACCCTGCACTTGCTCTTGTTGAACCTCATGAGGTTCCCCTGGTCTCACCTCTCCAGCCTATCCAGGTCCCTCTGGCTGACATCCCATCCCTCTGGTCTATCAACAGCACCACTCAGCTTGGTGTCACCTGCTAACCAGCTGATGGTGCCTCAATCCTCTGTCTAGATTATTGACAAAAATGTTAAACAGCACAGGCCCCAGCACAGACCCCTGAGGGACACCACTTGTCACTGCTCTCCATCTGGACTGTGAGCCATTGACCACCACCCTCTGGGTGTGACCATCCAGCCAATTCCTTATCCCTGGACATTTCACCCATCAAATCCATATCCCTCCAACTTGGCGAGTAGGATGTTATGGGAACCATGTCAAAGGCCTTGCAGAATTCCAGATAAATTCCAGATAATTCCCTTATCCACTGATGCAGTCACTCTGTCATAGAAAGCCACTAGGTTTGTCAGGCAGGTTTTCCCCTTAGTGAAGCCCTGCTGGCTGTTCTTGATCACTTCCCTGTCCTCCATGTGCCCTATCAGAGCTTCTAGGAGAATCTGCTCCATGAAGTTCCCAGGCACAGAGGGGAGACTGGCAGGTCAGTAGTTCCCAAAGTCCTCCTTTCCACCCCTTTTAAAGATGGGTGTAAATGAGTGCACTGCTCATGAGCCAGAGTCATCTGCTCAAGTACCTTTTATCCACTTGTCAAACAGGGCACTGAGTTGTGCCCTGGTCCATAATGTTGACCTTGCTTCCACCAAGAGAGAAACTGCTAGAAGTCAGTAAGTTGTGTGCTCAAGCCTGGACCACAATCCTGCAAGTGTGACACAGGGGAAATTGGCACCTATAAACAAACTCTGCAGGCTGCTAAATTGCCAATACAGATGCACCCTTAGATGTTGGTCCTCACAACAGCAAAGTGGCAGTCGTGTGCAAGGAAGAATGGTTGTTTCATGTAGAACAGAACAACATAAACTTTTTAAGTAGTTACAGAGAATAGCAATTTATTTTTTGGGTGACAAGTCTCTTTAAAGTCATGGATCAGGCACAGAAGGAATATTGCAAGTGTCTTGCTTATCATTGTCCCAATTGCCCACTACTGTTTGAAGCAACAGCAAATGCCATCAGAACCTTTCAGTCTTTATATTATAAAGTTAGAGGTTTGTTTATAGTTGTTTAATTCCCAGTTTGGTCTAGTACATAGCAAGGATGATTTAAGAAGTGCAACAGGTTACAAAGATGCATCAGTGTTCTCATGGAATGAGAACAACACATTTAGCATTGTTATTTAGGTATCCTCCTAAAACATTCAGTAAGGTGAGACTAATTATATACAAGAAAAACACAATACCTATCCACTAGGCTCTCTGTTGGGCTTTCTGTTTAGGACTATTTTTTTATTTATTTTTGCTTGTTTGATGGGTTTGGTTTGGGGTTAGTGGTTTTTTTTTGACACATGCTTTTATTCTCAGGAAAAGAAAGAAAGGAGAGAGCAGCTCGAGAAGAAGCAGAAGAAGTTGCAGCCTCTCCATAGGTTTGAAGTGCCTTTTCCCTGGAGTCCACCTGGCAAAGTCACATATTCAAGGAATTACTGAGCAGAGAATTGCCTTCTGTGAGAGAAGATGGTCCACAAAGTTCTGACATTGCCTCGTCGTTACTTCAAGAGCAGCTGATTTGCACTGAAGCCATGATAGAAGTTACGCTTTTCTTTTGGGTTGATTTGATCTTTGCAGTTTAAATAGATCAATTGCCCCTTTCGAGTGCTTTAGAAAATGTACTTTTTTTTTTTTAGTTATTTTTTTACAATTCCACATTTAATGTAGTCCTGCTAAACCCTGTGTTACTACATTCCTTTTCAATGAAAGCTTATATTCAGGATACATAAGGCTGGACTCTGGCATTTTTTTTCACCCAAAAGCAGCAAAATGGTTATCTGTAGGTTACTAGCCCACGCTGCTGGGGAGTTAAGTTTGGAAGAAGTGCTTCATGGAGGTAGGGAGATGATGGGCAAGGAGATGATGGCTTTCCTATGGGGATAGAAAGGAGACAAAAGGCTCAGCACTATGGCAGGGGAACATCATTTTGATACACAAAGAAACAAGCTGCAAAGGACATAATATGATTCTTAGATTATATTACTTTATGAAATACATAAACAGCTTTTAAATTAAAACTGCATCAAACAGCGACAGGATTTCATGGGGCCAAACCAGTGAGCCATGGGACAGTACAAAAGAATTAAACTGGAATCCATGTAATTTAAAGTGATATAGGACTAAGACTGTAGCTGGTAAGTCCACTTCAGTTCTTCATATAGATTGTATAGGTTTCCTGCTTTGTACAGGAACAGCAGTTCTACACAACTACATAATCCTACAGAAAAACTTCAAGGGCAGAACAGTAGGACTCTTATGAGACAACCTCAGGCACTGGAAGTTATGTTCTGGAACTGAATTCTAAGGCTTCTGTCACTGTTTTTCATCAAGTTGATCCTTCCCAAGAATGTTTTCATCACTTAATGACCCAATTGCTGTAACAGTTTATTATCATTTCTTCTGTTTGGTTTGGTTTTGGTTTTTTTTTTCTCTTCATGATTGTTTGCCTCTCTGTTTTGGAAACAATGGCAAGACTACATGTCTTTAGAGATCTTCAAATCTCATTGGCCTATTGTCTAAACAAAAACTGTTATTCAGAACAACCCTCACTATCAATCCAGGCTGGGGGATGAGGTGCTGGAAAGCAGCTCTGCAGAAAAGGACTTGGGGGTGTTGGTGGCTGAGAAGCTGGACATGAGCCAGCAGTGGGCACTGGCAGCCAAGTGAAAGGACGAGGGGTAATGGGTTTAAAATAGAGCAGAGGAGATTTAGACTGGGTATCAGGAAGAAGTTCTTGACCTTGAGGGTGGTGGATCAGTGGAACAGGCTCCCCAGGGAGGTAGTTGAGGGTGTCCCTGCTCACTGCAGGGGGCTGCACTAGATGACCTTTGGAGGTCTCTTCCAGCCCTAAACATTCTATGATTCTGTGATTTCTGGTTTTAATTTTTATTTGAATTTTAGTAATCATACAGATCAGATTTGCCTCTCAAAAATATATTAAAAAAAAAAAAACCCAAAACAAACAAACAAAAAAAACCAGCAAAACATCACCAACCAAGAAATCAAAAAACCTAGTCTTTAAATTAGATGTATTTTCTCAAGTAAGATCAAGTAAGACTCTTGCTGCTGATTAGACAGAGAGCCTCCTGGGGAGTCAAAGGAGCATTGGAGAAGTAGACTTAGCTTGAATCCTGTACTGTTCATAAATCACTGAGATACTCATTAATTCTGCATTTTATGTAACACTGAGGCATCTCTACAGACAAAACACAAGACCAGATGTATTACTTTATTTATTCTGAAAATATAGAGATGTTTGTTCTGTTCATAACAATCTATTATTGGAGTGTTGTACAGATGAAATTTACTGCTGGTATATATGTCAAAGTGAAGTCAGAAGTATATCTATTCTATCTCATTGTTGAATATGGGCCTGTTTGTTACTGATAGTTCTCTGTATTCCTAATTCAGACCTTTTGACAAAGTTTATGACAGGAAGGAGCAGGTGTGAGAATGCAAAAAAGTTAAGATACATTTGTTTGAATGTTAGAGGTAAGGTGTAGTTACCATCATTAACCTAATTTATATCAAAGAACTGACTAGAGGGAGGCTGTAAAATACAACCTGTCTGTTGCATACATATTGACAGTGTAAAGAAGCATTTGCTGTCTTGAGACTAGTGGTAAGGTTTTGTTGGTCCCCTTGGCTTTTAGCACTTGGAGCCTTGAGATCAGGATTCATGTTGTGCTGGTGTTAGAAAACTAGCTATACTAAGATGGGAAGATGAAATGTGTAGCAGGCAGCAGAGTTTTCCATAGGGCTGCCTTGGTCAGATCAGGAGAGCCTGAGGCCAAGAGTGCAGCCCATGGCAAACAAGTCATCTGGATCATGAGTTTTGTAGTGTCCTGCTGGAGCAAGTAAGGCAGGTCTGTGTGCTGACAGGCCTAGAGTGGAGGGGTGCAAATGAAAAGTGTAGAGGGAGGGGCAGAGCTAGGAAAAGGTTTGTCGTGTGCCTGTGCCCAAACTGAACACTGCATCCTGCCTGGCTTTGGCTCTGGATGATGGGTGGAAGTCTTTTCACAGAAGATACAAGGGGATAGCTGTTAGTGACATCTTTCAGAGGAGTCACATCCCTAGTGCTCACAGAAATTCACAGCTTTTCAATTAGAAAAAGATGCTGAAGATCTACATATGTGGGAAAACAGTTGATACAACTGCCTGTTTATCGTTTACTGTAACATTTGGGGAGCTTTGTCTAATTTCACATTGTAAAAACTTGGATGTGTTACAGCACGATGAAAACACTGTAGAAAAGGTAGAGCTGAGAAACATGAATATATGTACATTATCAAAATGCACATCTGCATAAATCCTGTTACTGCGTTTATTCATGACAGAGGAAAAATATTTTGTTTAATAAAATATATTTTAGTATATTGTCCTCAGTGTGTTCATCAGATCCTAGGATCCTTATGTAAAACTTTAATGCATGGAAACGAACTAGGCAATGTCCCTGAGCAATGTCCCTTTTCTCATTGTTAATGTGACAAGTAGTCAGGGAACTGTATTCTGTTGCAAAGTCAAAGCTTCTGGTGCTACAGTGCTCTTCTCCAGCTCACTGACACTCATTTCTGCTTGCCACCACACCAGGGCAAACAAGCATCTAAGGAAGGCAAGGGTTTCCAAGTGATAACCTGGAAGATGATCAATATCTCTTTTTTTTCTGAAGCATTTCATTTGGGCAATAAGTTGTTGCATTGGTGCACTAAAGGAGCAGGGTGATGATCTAGTCCAGTTTTCTTGTTCTGGCTAAGAAAAAATCTAGGCTGTTCCACATCATGTCTCTTTATTTCATAGTCACAAAATATGAGATTATCTTACCTGATCTGTATCTCATGGACTCCTCCATTTCATTTGGTTATTTATATGTCAGATATAGATGCAGTCTCTCACCTGCCAGATAGAGGGGAACCATCATCTCTATCACCAGTGGCTTCCATCAGCCTGCTGAACACATGCTTACTAATGTAGCCCCTAGTGGGGGTTGTTTGCATTCTTTGCAGTAAGAGCCCATGGCCCACTCATGTTCCACTTCTTGTCTTCCTTAGGTCCTTCCCTGTAAAGCTGCTTTCTGTCCTGTTGGGGCTCAGCCCATATTGCTGCATGGAGTTATTTGGACCTAGATGCAGGACTTTGGCTTTGATTCACTTAAAGATTCCCATCAGCCCACTTCTTCAGCTCCCTCAGCAACATGCTGCTTGGCTCAGTGACCTATGGCCAGCTATGTCCACTTAGCTGAAGTGCTCTGCTGTCTTCCTCTTCAATTCTTCAGTGCCTGAGGGCAGACATCACCAGTAGAAAAAAAAGAAGGGAAAAAAAGGCATCAAGTTTCTCAGCCTTTTCCATGTCCTATGTCACTAAGTCACCTGCATCCCTGAGCAGGAGGATCACATTTTTCTTTCATTGTCAGTGTACTTACAGAAACCCCTCTTGTCATCTTTCCAATCCCATATGAGCTTTTTAACTCCTCCTGAGCTTTGGCTTTACTAAATCCTCCCCTGCTCAATCAAATAATGTCTCTATGTTGCTCCTTGGTAACAATTACTCTCTACCATCTGTGTGCTTGCTTGTCTGAACTCAAGAGAGCTCCTTTCATGTGTGCTGGCCACCTGCCACACGTGCTCAATTATCCACATGGCTTTGTGCTCTTACAAGGATGTTTCTGAAGGTCAACAAAGTTTCCTGAGTCCCTTTGCTCCCCAGAGCAGTCTCCTATGAGACCCTGACAAACAGATCCCTCAACAAGTCATCATTTCTCTTCTGAAGATCCCAGTATTTTTCTTTCTCACTCTGGTTTCATTTATGAATAGTCTTTTTCCGTGATTTTTTTTTACTGCTTAGATTCAGACTAGAAGAATTAGAAGTTTTTTCGTTTACTGTTACTTTAAACAAATGACAACTCCCTTTATACACTTTTTCATGAATAGAAATATAAAATTAATATACATTCATTTTCATGAATATAAACTGGGATGTCTAATCCTTAATTATAACAAATGATAGAGGATAATATTGTTTTTATGCATCATTAACTCTCAACAAAGGAAGCAGAACATTCCACTGTTCAACTGTTTTAGTGCCCAGATATAATGTAGATATTAACAATAATGCCCTGCTTGACTTATATTTTCCTTTTCACCTTTTAACATGATGCAATACACTGAGGCCCTGTCCCTGTACGATGCTTTCTAAGGAAATAATTCATTAAAAACAACATGAAAAAAAAAATAGAGGAAAGGAAAATATTGAAGCCATCCTCAATCTGTTTCACTTCCTTGAAGAAGCACCTGAAGAATCATGGAGAATAAATGACATTTTGGGAAAACAAAGCAAAAAACAACTTTCTTAACAACCTTGAATTCCTATCTTAGTACTTCTAATACTGACGTATAATGAGGTGGTGCAGAGGTGCTCTAGTCTAACAGGCTGGTCATGAAACCTTGCAGGTGGGCAGGTTAACTGCTCTCATCCTGAAGAGCTGCTGGGAAACCTGGGGATTTCAGGTTCTTCTTCATGACACAGGCAGGATGGTGCCAATCTTCCCTCCTGTAGCAGAACCACGTTTGCACCGACCAAAAGCGAAGTATGAGCAGCAGTTAACCCAGCCAATCAATAAATCATAGATCAATTCCTAAGTTTCCCAGATTTTACTTTTGTCTAAGCAAAATCTGGGAAATTCAGGTTTGGTGAGGTGTCGTAAAGATTTCCACCACTGTGAACTTGCTGGCATTTGTTTGTAAAACAGTAGAGAGATGTTTTGACTCTGGGTGTTGTGGCGCCCCAGACAATCACCCCAGGGGGTGGCTGGCTTCTTGTCCAATTACCTTGAAGTTAAAAGGGTATAAAAAGAGCTGTAAATTAATAAGTAAAGGTTTCTTGGCATCTTGGTGAAGAAAATCCTCTCTGCCTCGCTCTCTCTCCTCCTCTGGCTACTGGCAGATAACATATAAGAGTCTCTGAGGAGGAGATAGATTGGTGGAGTTACACTTGTGATTGGGATTACTTTAAGAATGCAATTCTGAAGTCAGAGGAGCAGCTGGTGGGCTAGAAAACCAGTCTGGTTGAGCAAGGAGCTTTTGCAAGAATTTGGGGAAAAGAAAAAACAAACCAAAACCAATGTTGCAACTTTGGAAAAAGGGGCAGGTGAGCCAGGAAGCATTTCAGGATCAGGTCATGTAGGAAGAGAATTGGAGATGCGAAAGCTCAGTTAGAACTTCAGCTGGCCAATTCTGTTAAGGATAATAAAAAGTGCTTCTATTAATACATTACTAATAAAAGGAAGGGAAAATATTCATTCCTTATTGGATGAAGGGAGGAACATAGTGGCAGAAGGCAAGGAAAAGGCTGAGGTATTCAACACAGTTCTTGATGCTGCCCAAGCAAAATGGAAATATGACTTGACACAGAAGACTTCCCAACTCAGAAAGTATGTAACAGAGACTTAGTCAAAAACACAAGGAGGATGAGGATGGTCTTGGGGAGTTTCAGAACAGGAGCCGTGGTACAGTTGTATCAACAGCTCCTGGCAGCTGGATTTCACAGTCCACCAGCTGCTGTCCTTCCTTGCTATCCTGCCTTCAGCAGACACAGCCAATGCACTCATTTTCCCCTTGACTCTTCTGCTGCCTGTGTTGCCAAACTTTTGGTTTCCTTTCTTCTAATGTAGCGAATTTTCTAACTCTCCTCCTGAAGATACCAAATAATTCTGTCCATTCTTGCTGTCGTACAGCAAGACTACAAGAGAGATCAATCTACTCAAAGGATCCATCTGCTGTCAGGATTGCTGTACAATCTGAAGTATTATTATAGCATTAAACCCTGATATCAACTTGATAACTTATTTTCCTTAAGCAGATGGTAGTGCACCAAGCTGTTAAATTTCACTGCAGCAAAAATTACATTCTGCTTAAAGTTTCTATTATTCCTCATACAAATCAATAAAATGTAGGAACTGTGCATTAGAGAAATGCTCTTTGCAAATGGCTATGCATTTGTAATGTATCCAAAGCAAGGGCTTTCATGATAATGACCCCTAATTTTCAAGAGGAAACCATGGTTTTGGCTTACCAAGTAGCAATAGAAAGAAAGGTTCTGTGCAAATCATATCAGGGCAATGATAGGTGGAAACAACAGGATTAATAACCCAAGGCCAATGTAGCAAGTGCATGTTAAGAGTTTCACAAAGCCTGTCTATTGATTTGTGAGTCAAATATCCTTTACACTGTTCTGTTTGATTTTCACTTTTTCTCAGGCAGATATTTGCTTTCAATAATCATGTGCACTGGTTAAATCATAACAGGTTAAGTCATAACAGAAAGAGCAGGGAGAGTTTTAGCTATACAGGCAAACATTGCTGTCAGTCTGTGAGCTACAGGTAGAAGTAAAATGATGAAATGAGCATGGCTGGAAAACATGAAATCTAAACAAATTTACCTGGAGAGGGTGTACTACTTGGAATTGCTGCCAAAGGTGTCCCAAAAGACATGGAACATGTCTCTGGCCATGCTGCAGAGCTCTGATGTCACCCTGATCTGCTGCTCTGTCTCCCCACCCATAGGGTAGAACAGGGTAAGGAGAAGACCGATCAGTGGTGTTTTGTGCAGGGTTCACTCCTTTAAAGGCTGGATGTCTCTCTTTTGAACTGCCAAGGTTTGACAAAATGCCTCTGAACAAGTTTCTGCCTGTGTGTCAGAACTGGAATTACTGTGGGCAGGATGTATTATAGTCATGGCTGATAATGGCCTGTTTTAATCAATTTAAACAGTTACTCCTTCAAAAAGTAATTTGTTGCCACAGTAGAGAACTCCATGGGCAATAAGTGAGTCTTGTTTATCTTTAGCAAAACAGGCAGCCAAGAATTAGCACACACATCTTCATTGCTCTTGTATGAGGCCTAGATTGGCTTCAATGCTATTAAGAGTATCTAAGAGAAGAGGGCAAGGTTTGTTGTTATGGCCACATTTAAAATCTTAGCAGCTGAAGGGACAGGTCTGTCATGCCTTATGAATCCTGAACTCTGGCTCTGTAAAACAAAGCAGTATTTTCAGTGTTAAGCATCTGAACTTCCTGGAGATTTCACTTGTATTCATGTCCAACCATACCTGGAATAAATTAGTGCGGTGTGATACATTTGATTCACTAGGTCATCATTAAAGAGATCCTCCCTACGTCCCATGGGAGCAGGCTAGAGTTGTTACCCTCCATGTTAGACAAATGTAGTTTCTCAACCCAGCTCCTGCCTGTCCTCTGACACCTGCATTGCCCCCTCCCACTCTCTGTAGCACTTTCCTTCCCCCCCGTAGTCTACCAGGATTTTGCTCTGAACACAGCATCATTGCACTCACTCAAAAACAACACACACCCTGCCTGCCAGGAAGCTTTAAAAGACATTAATTACACATTTATAACTACCCCCACTGCCTTAATGAACCAACAGTTTGCAGCTGCTGGAGAGTCAGTACCTCAGGGATAAAGCTGACAAGATGAAAGCAGTGAGGGGTGGTTCAGGGTTTGGCAGAACCTGCTGCAAGCAGAGAAACTTTCTGCTGGTAAGTGTTGCTTCTGCTCACTTTGTTCATAGTTCTCCCTAGAAATGTTTTTCTTGTGGCTGCTGACCCCAACAAAACAGAGTGGGGGGTTTTTTCTGGCTTCAAACTTCAAGAATGCAATTGAACAGAACTCTAACAAACTACACTACATTTTATTTCCTTTCTGATGTGGTTTTCAGTCTTTCCTGGGAGCCAGACCCCTGATAACTATGATCATGGTAAATATTTCACTTGTATTTAATGTGGCCCATTACACAGACCCAGGCTGACAGGGCAGATGGGGTCGACAGCTTTCCCACATGACTGCTCAAGCTGAGCTAAGTGCTGCTGCTGGTGAGGAACAAAGCACTTTGGGCAGCTCAGCAAACCCAAATCCTACCTTCAATTATGGATGGGGAATGTCTGTTTTGACTGAACCTCTTGAAATAGCTTTGTTTACTTCTTCTAAGAGGGAAAGCTTTTGGAAACACACGTTTCTGAATTATTTTTATTGCCATGCAACCTGGAATAAATGCTGTTGCTCTCCCCTCATTGCCTGTGGGAAGCTGATTTTTATCTGATGCTCACCCTGCCAGCTAAGAGAGTCTGCATTAAATGGCAATAGTGAGGATAGGCCTCAGACAGTTCATTACCACTACCCCCAGAGAGCAGCTGGGGGGGATCCCACTCAGCTATGCCTGTACCTGGGATGCAGAGAGTCCCTCTTTACCCTGAAGGTCTCACAGGGACCCTCTGCTCATTAGTCTTCAGCATTTGAGCTTGACACACAGAGCAGTTGGCATCAATGTCTCAACAAGGGGGTGTTGGTATGGCCACAACTTGGAAACCCAAATTCCCTTGGAGGTGGTTGCACATGTACATTTGTTAATGAGTCTGTGCAGGGCACCAGGGAAGGCCTGTTTGCCTTCGTATTTCTTTCATTGGAAAAAACAGGTGTTGCTGGAGTCTTGTAGCAAAGAAATTTGGGGATAACAGTAGGGAAACTAGAGATTGGTCTTTTATTACTGTACTGAAATAAACTTATTTAAATATATAAATATATTGAACATATTTTAGATGGATGTCCAAAACATTCACTGCTGCTTCTAACAGGGCTGTGACACAGGATAATGTCATGGCTGCTCTATAAGGGGCAGGCCACGGCATGTGTATATTATTACTATTGGAATTAGTACTGTTTCTTTTCTCTTTGTGTTGCTCTGTTCAACAACCCTAGACTCAACATGCAGACTTTTCACCTTTTTTTTTTTTTTCTCCTGATTCTCCTTGCAGAAGGATTATGTGGGAAGCAGGGGCTGTGGTGTTTAGACACTCTCTAGGGTCAGTACAAAGGTCTGTAGCAAAAAGACAAGGGGCAATAGCTTTAAATGAGAAAGGAGTGGATTTAGATTAGAACTAAGGCAGAAGTTCTTTCCCAAGAGAGTGGTGGGCACTGGCACAGGGTGCCCAGGGAGGTGGTGGAGGCCCCATCCCTGGAGACATCCCAGGTGGGGTTGAGGAGGCTCTGAGCACCCTGCTCTAGGTGTAGATGTCCCTGCTCTCAGCAGGGTTGGACTGGATGAGCTCTGGAGGTCCCTTCCCACCCAGACACTGCTAGGATTTTATGATTTGCATTCAGTAGTAGCTGAAGGATTCACTCAGGACCCTGAGGAGGAGGTGGTTCCTAGAAGTCATGTTCAGAAGATGAGAAAGAGATGCAGCAGCTCCCTGAGCAGTATCCCAGCTGTGGACACTGAGGAATAACAAGAACTTTTCACCTGTATGTTCAGGTGTGGTCTCAGCTCTGAGCTTCCCTCTTCATGCTGGAGTTTTGTGTTGCAGATCCTGCTCCCTCCTGGGCTGCCTTTGTCTGGGTTTACCTTGCTGGCTTAGGGCACAGGAATGTTGTCTGGTGTGAGTGGTATGAGAGTCCGAGGAAGAGGAGAAAATCTGCATTTGTGATGTCCAGGGAACACAGATGATGTCAGTGCTGCATTCAGGGGATGACAAATGAAGCTAATAGGAGGGATTGCTGAGCAGTGGGATAGGCAGCACCAGTGAGAGGGATGCAGTGGAAGTCACAAGTGTTTTCTGCTCATTCTCATCTATATATAACTTTCTTCTTGGCACTTCTGCCAGCACTGGGGCTGTATATTTGGCTGTAGTAATTACCAACAGCCATGTATTTCTACATGGCTTTTCCTGGTGGGAAATGCATGTTTATGTGTTACTGCAGCAAGGCAATGAGTCAAGGATTCCTGTGGTGAATAAACATTATTATTAATATTCAGTCGGTGTACTTCTGGTGTGGTTCTTGCATTTTAAACAAGGAAGCATATAAATGGGATGGGGACAGACAGTCCATGATAAAAATTTGGGAAGTGCTAGAAAGTGAAGTAAATCTCACAGTGAGTCACACCAGAGGGAGTAATTGCCATGAAAACACAGAAGTTAAAAATAAAAATAAATATAGCAATAAAGGAAGCTTTAATTAAATGAAAATACAGAAAAAGGAAAAGCTGAATTCTGGTACCTAAAGAAAAGCATGATGAAAATAGTAAGATAAAAATAATGGTATAATTAAAAAGAGGTGTGACAGAAAATGGATTGAACATGGCTAAGAAAAGTCTGTTTGGAGCTATCCACCCAACAAAAAAAAGCCTTGGGGAAAATGTGACTATCTTATGCTTGCTGAAAAGCTATAGATAGTGGACTTGAATGTTTGTCTGCTCTTCAAAAATAGTATTATTGTAAGATTATTTCTGCTAATCATGTGGCATTTCATAATCTGTTTTTTCTAGGCATGATACAGCAACTGTGATGGTATCAGATGGTCATGGTTTCCTTGTGATGTCCTCAAAAGTATAGATCTTTGTGTACCAGCCAAGCCAGAATATCTCTAGTGAAATAATCTTTAGCTCAAGCTACCAAAAGCATGCTTGAAAATTCAGGCTGCTACTTGGAATTATTAAATCACTGCACAGCACCCTGAAAACTGGTGCTGCCACTTGAGAGTATCATAGGAACTTGCTGAGGTGTTTAATAGAAAGCCTTAAAACCAGAAAGGTTAGAAAATCTTCCCAGCCAGGGAAAGTTGTACAAGGTACTTTATGTTCAGTGGCAAAAACTGAACAGGCCAGGTCTCAGGTGGAAGCCAGCAAGGCTCAGTGCACTTTAGCACATCCTTTCATAAAGGTTCTAAAGTTGTAGATTCAGGGGATGCTTTTCATGTAGAGCAGTTGAAGCAAATTATCTGCCAGTCTTTGCCAGTATCTTCAAGGTGACTAAGGTCATGTCATTCTTGACTTTATCTACTGCCTCTCACTCTGCCACATACTAGTCAACTGGTCTCAGTGCTTGGAATAAAATTACACGTGTCTGTCTGAATATGGCTGCACAGCAACTTCTTAGTGCTTGTGTTATCTTTGTGAAAGAATCAGGAAATTCAATTAATACAAATATCAATTCCCAACGAGCACAGGTGGGTACATGATGTTGCTGTCAAGGGCACTAAGGTATGCTTCTGACACCTTTCCACTTGTTATGCTGCTGGTCCTGTTAGAACCAAAGGTGTGGCAATGTGCAAGTAAAATACTAAGTGTCTTTTGAATCTAGGCTCATTGGAGGTAAATGAATATACAAGGAGAACCCAGGGTGCCTGACTTGTTTGTGTTTAGTCCAGTTAACCTCTAGAAAGATGCCAAAAAAACAGCATCAAAGCTATGAAAAGATTCACTTTTTAAAAGCTCTTCCAGGGAAAGATGGACATTAAGAGGAAATTTCTAACAGCTCAGTTCCCAATGTGTGTTATTAATTACACCACCATTCTGAATATTTAATTATGACTCTCTGGTGGAGGAAAACAAATATAAATGGTACTTTTCAAATAAATACCAAGTACTGGCACACAGGCAGTTACAGAACAGTGGTACTCTATTCCAGTTAGTGTCATAAACTTCACAACATACATGTCTGAAGCCCTTTATAGCTAAAAGAGTTAAGATAAAATATTCAGGAGTTGTCACCTGGATGACTTAATAGGGAAAAAAGCTCCCCAAGAATCTGGTACTCTCAACTACTCGGATGTCTCTGGGAGTTTTATTAACTTGTGTGACCTTCCTACAAGAAAATTCTACCAGAACATGTTCAGTACAAAACTGCAAGAGGGCCAATTATGTCACATTTTCTGATAGAGAAGATCTCCCCAAGTATTCCCATGCAATGAAACCAAATAATTGAATTCAGTTGAGTTCAATTTAAAGCTTAAGTGGTGCAGAACAGGAATTTTGTCCAAACACATCTCTCTTCTTCACAAGTTCTTCCTTGGTAGTCATGCTCTTTGTTTCTTATCAGTCAAAGAAAGCAAGATTGAAGGAGGGGAGTACAGCCATTAGGTTTCTGGAAAGCTGTTCAAACTGCAATAGTAGAAGTAGTCAAGAATCTGAGTTTGGGGGAGGGAGTAAAAATATCACACACACACACATAAAGTCCCCAAAAACAAACAAAACCAGCCACCCCAATAATCCCCAGGGCAACTTTAAACTGTCTGCCCTAGAAAACAGTATCTATATTGCTAGGGTTGTATGAAGAGCAGCCAAATAAACCAAAAGTATGGCTGGTATAGTATGCTGCTTTTTTCTTTTTTTTTTTTTTTTTCCCCCCAAGTGCAAATGCCCACTTTAGTGCAAAGCTGTCTTTCTGCAGGGTATTTACAGCTACTCAGTGTGGTTTGTCTGCCAGGAGCCAGAGGAGGAGAAAGAGCGAGGCAGGATGATGTCCTTCACCAAGATTTCAAGATTCCTTTATTTATTAATTTACAGCTCTTTTTATACCCTTTTAACTTCAAGGTAATTGGACAAGAAATCAGCCACCCCCTGGGGTGATTGGCTGGGGTGCCACAACACCCATAGTCAAAACATCTTTCTACTGTTTTACAAACAAATGCCAGCAAGGTCACAGCTGGTGAGAATCTTCACTTTCCCACAGGAAGGAAAATTCATCTGCTGCAACATTTTAACACCCATAACTCAGGACCTTCAGACTGATTGAAAGTCATGGTAAACTTGTGCTTACTACAAAGAATATTCACTAATTTCTGTCCTACTGGTTATTCCTAGTCAATGTCTGGAGCAACTCTTAAACCCATTTTAAATCAATTTGCTCTTTAAATTTATCTGCAGATTAGAGCTTGTTGCTCTTGACTTCAGGTCATTTGGTAGCCTGGCACCTGCAGATGTTCCCACAGCAGTACTGATCAGCATGGACAGGCAATCCCTAGAGCAGGCAGCATCTCACTGCTCTCACTAGCTTTGCATAAAGGCCATGTGGCAGGGAATTACATGAGCTGTGCGCTCACAGCTGTCAATGCTGGGGTTCACTAGCAACACCCTGATGAAATGTCTGGAGATCCTGCTCTCTCAGCCCTGATCTTTGCCAAGTATTTCAGCAGAGATGATGTGTTGTAAATCATTTACCATCCTGGCTTGTGGCCAAGAAGTATTAGGTTGTGGATGCTGTTCTCAGTTCCAAGTCAGGTTTTTTACTGAGAGCAGTGATGGATTTGCAAGTGAGATGAGTCCTGCCTTGTGTCACTGCTCATTCTTCAGGACCTTGTCATGATTTATATCATGGTGACCACAAGTTCAGGGAGGAACCCCAAGGTCTTTGCTCCCAGTTTTGGTGGTACTCTATCATTTTTTGTTCCTCTTCATTGTCTCTCTCCAGATAACTTATGACAGTAAAAAAAGTCATATTTCACCCATTTTTATTTAGATATCAGGCACTGGAATGACAGGTACCTGAATGCTTATGTACATGTTTCTTGGGCTTCAGAATTTTTATGGATTTTTTTTTAACTGAGCATGAAAGATTTCAATACCCAGTCATTTTCCAAGCTATTTGTAGGAAAGTAGAGGTACAATAAGTTACACTTGATCCGTATCTGGAATTTTGTCTTTGCGAAGACTTGCATTTACACTAGTGTGTGTTCAGCAGGTTGTAAACATTTGCTGGGGCAGAGGGATGATTTGAAGCATGTTCCAAGACAAAAAGTCTATATCCATATCAGCCTTTCAGGACACCTCATCTCTGAAGCTGGATGCAGACTGCAGTCATTCCTAACTTTTGGTTAGAAAGCAAGCCATAATAAATGAATAATGAAGTTAAAATCAATGCTCATCCATTATGTGAAGGAGGTCTTTGGGCAAGGCTGGTTCTCTCTTAAGCTGTAATAGCAAAACTTTTATCTTGCTGCAGTGCCTACATCTCCCCTCTTCCTTTTCCATCAGGGGCCTCCAGCCCCTCTGCAGCTGGGTGGAGACTTCACAAATTCCCCAGCAGTTTGCAGCCCTGGGAGGGAGAGGCCACAGAGGGTCATCTTGCGGCTGTGGTGCTACTCCTCATCTGCCTTTGACAGCTTGATGTCTGTGTCACTGCACCTCATGTCTTGTGACTGATGTAGTTTGGAATTCAGATGGTTGTCCCCAACATATCCTGTGAGAACATGCCTTGCTGGCATGTGAGAATGATCTGGAGGAGGCAAGGGAAAGAGGCTTAGCTCATCCCTCACATGGAAACATCTCAAGTTTTGTAAATAGAATGAGTCTAAATTTCCTATAGGAAAATGATGGAAGTTAAATTATTTTTATTTTCAGTGTTCATGAGTGTTCAAAAATTAATGGAGCTTAGTCTTCTTATGTTTAAGGGGCAGAGAGAACTTTTGTATTACAATCAATTGTAACTGTACAAAAGCGATCAAATTCTGAGTGCCAGGATAAAAAAATTCTTCACAGACCTAGGGTGATTATATGAAATTATGTTAAATACTAAATTAAATATGAAAGAATATTCTAGTTAAGAAATCCTTTAAAATATTTATTTTTTTTCCCCTGGAAAAATAAGCTCTATCAGAAAAATAATGAAACCTGATACAAGTCTGAAAACTAATGTGCATCCTTTTACTGCATGTAAAACTGGCAGAGGAGCAATTTTTAAGCCTGTGATTACTGATCCTTTCTGACCTTCTGAAACTATCCTGCTCTGAATAAACACTTCAAACTATAGGTCATTTGTGAGAACTAGGAGATACTGCCCTAGGTGCACTCCTGAGTAATTAAATGATCTCTGCAGACTGATTTGCCATGAGTCTGACTTGTGTGTGGGAGTAAGTAAACAGCCCAGTGCACTGGTAACGAGCCTAGATTTTGATTACCAGTTGTGTTGAAGCTTTGAACCAGGCTGCATTCTACCAGACACTCAGGGACCTGAAATCAGCTCCAGACAGAAAGCAGCTCTTAGTCTAGTATGTGTGCTAACTACTGAGCTTCAACACTTTTCTCTTATGCTGTCTTAAACTTTCTTTCTGGTTGGTCTTTTGGCTCTCTTGGGCAGTGAAATGCTGTGCTAATGTCAGGCAGCTCCAGAAGGACCTCACGGGTCTGAATGGGGGCAAAAATAAAGGCAGACTGTCTTAGATTGCTCGATAAAAGGAGTAAGCTGAACACTGGACAGGCTTTCCTGAAGATTCATCCTGTACTGCTGCTGTGTTTCCTTACTGTTAAGCAGAGACAACCCTCCATCACTCAGCTGCTGAATTTTAGGATACTCTAGAAATGGTGCAGAATCTTTTTTTTTTTTTATAAGCTCTAGATTTCCTTGTCAATAGATTACAGTTTTCTCAGCATCGTATCACAGAATAGCTTAGTCTGGGACTAGGTTGCCCAAGGCCTCATCCAACCTGGCCTTGAATACCTCCAGGGAGGGGCATCCACAACCCCTCTGGGCAGTTTATTCCAGAGTATCCACCCTCATACTGAAGAACTTTTTCCAAGATCCAATCTAAACCTATTTTCCCTCAGTTTAAAACAATTTGCCACTGTCCTAGAGCTGGACACTCTTGTGCAGAGTCCCTCTCCAGCCTCCCTGTAGGTTCTCTTCAGGTACTGGAGGCAGTTATAAGGTCTCCCTGAAGTCTTCTTTTCACCAGTCTGAACAATCCCAGCTCCTCAGCCTGTCCTCATAGCAGAGGTGTTCCAGCCCCTGGATCATCTCTGTGACCTCCTCTAGACTCTTTCCAACAAATCTATGTCCTCTTAAGGTGGGGACACCAGAAGTGGATGCAGTATTTGAGGTGGGGTCTCACCAGAGCAAAGGCAGATAATCTTCTCTCTTGATCTGCTGGCCACACTCCTCTTGATGCAGCCTAGAATAGGTTGGCCTTCTGAAGTGCACGTGTGCTGGCTCCATGTTGAGCTTCATGTCACTCAACACTCGCAAGTCCTCCTCTTCAAGGCTACACTCAACCCATTCTGTACCCAATCTGTGCCTGGGATCGGCCCAGCCAAGATGCAGGGCCTTGTACTTTGAGTCATTGAACCTCATGCAGATTGCACTGGCCCGTTTCTCAAGCCTGTCAAGATCCCTTGGCTGGATCCCCTCCCTCAAGTGAGTCCTCTGCACCACACAACTTGGTGTTGTTGGCAAACTTGCTGAGGGTGCCCTTGATGCCACTGTCCACATCACTGACAAAGATGCTGAACAGCACTGGACCCAGAACTCAAGGAACCCTGAGGAACTCCACTTGTCACTGGTCTCTACCTGGACATCAAACCATCAATTACAACTCTCTGAGTGTGACTTTCTAGCCAGTTCCCTATTCACCAGGTGGTCCATCCATCAAGTCCATGTCTCTCCATCTTAGAGACAAGGATGTCACATGGGATGGTGTCACATGCTTTACACAAGTCCAGGTAGATGACCTCAGTTGGTCTTCCCATATCAACCAGAGTTGTAACTCTGGTAGAAGGTCACTAAGTTAGACATGATTTCCCCTTATTGAAGCCATGTTGGCTGTCACTGTTCATCTCATTTTTCCTTTTCATTATTAGTACAGATACCAGGAGGATCTGCTCCATGACTTTACCTGGAACAGGAGTGAGGCTGACTGCTCTTGTAGTTCCCTGGGTTTTCTTTGCTTCCCTTTTAAAAATGGGGGTTGTTTTTCCCCTTTCCCACTTTGTCAGGCTGCTGTTCTCAAACATGATGTCTGGTGACCTAGAAACTTCAGCTGCCAGCTCCTTCAGGACCCGTGGATGAATCTCATCAGGTCCCATGGACTTGTTCACCTTCAGGCTCTCTAGGTGTTCCTGGACCTGATCTGCTCCTACCCTGGGTAATTCTTCACTCTCCCAGTCCTAGCCAATGCCCTCTGTGACTTGGGTGGTGTGGCTCAAGTGGTTGCCAGTGAAGACTGAAGCAAAAAAGTCATATTTCCACCTTCTCCATATCCTCAGTAACCAGGTCACCTGCATCCCTTTGGAGAGGCCCTACATCAATCCTCTTGTTTTTCTTTTTTCTCTGACACACCTGTAGAATCCTTTTCTTTTTAATGTCCCTGACTCCATCAGGGTTTTAGCTTTTCTAACCTTGTTTCTGGTTTCATGAACAATCTCCCTATAGCCATCCCAGATTACCTGTCCTTGCTTCCACCCTTTGTGGATTTCCCTTTTGTGTTTTATTTTGGCCAGGAGTTCCTTGTTCATCCATATAGACCTCCTGGCATCTTTGCCTGATTTCTTCTTTTTTAGAGATGTGGTACCTTTGAGCTTGGAAGAGATGATCCTTGAAAGTCAACCAGAATCCCCTGTCTATATCATTGATAAAAATGTTAACCAACACAGAACTGTGTGTTCTCATTAATCCAGCTACCTAAAGAACTAATCTTCACCTTGGTCTCTGTATGTGAAACTCCCACCCTGGAGAGAGAGAAAACAGGAGGATCATGAGTTAAATATATAGCCTCTTAAACTCTCTTTCTTTGCCTTTTTTTTCTGGTCCACCACCTGGCCAGGCTTTTCATAACTTAACAAGCTTTGATTTTTAACTCTCCTTCCTGAAACCATGACTGAATAAAATGGCTTTTGGAAATGCTACACTATTTGGCATAATAGACAGAACCACATTATTTCAAGCCAGGAAAACTCAGCTTATCTGCTTATAAACAAGTATTACCCTAATATAAGGAAAATATTCTCTTTCAGCTGATTTGACACTCAACCATCAAACTATAGCTTGTTTACACCAGTTCTTTATACTTGTCTGAGACTTTTGTTTCATTTAAACTCAAATTCAACACCACACTTGCAGAAGGAGAAGGCAGGGGAGGCATCACTAGCTGTTGGTAACAACAGGCTATGGAGGTAAGCATATGTTCTGTGACAAGAATGCAGTTGGACTATCTGGCCGCTCAAATCAGTTTTGTGGGCCAATCCTAAAATATTTAAAGAAGATTTAGGAATTTTCATGGCAGATTGAGTCCAAAGCCTCATATTGCAGTCACTGTAGTGGCAGAAGGGGATTGGAACATAATGTTCAAACTATTTGTTTGATTCATAACACCAGTAAGACTTATTGAAGACTGAAGCATAATCTGAAGCAGTTTGCAGATGCTAGGGAGAACAGCTAGCATTAAATAAAGCACAAGTCTAAAGCTGACAGATGTAGCTTTTTTCCTTTAATAAAAAGCTAATCAGAATTGTTTAGAAAGCTAAAAATTGCATTCTTGTCCTGTGTCCTCTTTCTGACAATGTTCTCTGTTGCTGCAATATCCAACATCTATAGCAAATTGAATTCTTAAGATTTTCTGAGTTTTGCATGTGGAGCATTTCCATTCCTTCAAAAGCTATTTTGGTGGCAACACATCACACAGCTGTGTGATCACAGGAGGTATGAAATGAAACAGAATGTATTCCTTAACTTCTCCAACAGCTGCTAAAGCTTTGGATGGAGCAGATAACATAATGTTGGCTTTTGATGTATGCAATAACATTTAAAATTCCAAATTAGCATTCATTGCTAGAGATACACAGTGCCTGTTGCTCCATCAAATGGAGCTTCAGCATAACTGTCAGATGTTTGGAACAGTCCAGATTTGTCATCCAGCATTGAAACACAGTTAGGAAAATATGGCAGGTTTCATATGCACTTCTGCTGTGTTACACAAGGTAGTAATGAAAATGCAAATACCATGACAAGATCTGTGTAACCCATAAGTAAGGTTGAACTTTGTACAGAGGAAGTAATTTTGTTGGTTTTGAGACCAGCTGCTTCAAGGCAGAGGGTGACAAGATGTTTATAAATAAGTACTAAAGGGAAGTTGATTTCTTTGTTGCAGACTTGGAAAGACAGCAAAGTGTTCTGTAATTTGCATTTGGTATTTCAAAAACTTATTACAGAAATAGCTAAGTTGGAAGGATCAGTTAAAGCTGATGTTTGTTACCTGTAAAGCTTCTTTGGTATGCTTGTGGTAGAATCTTCTGCTGCAGCATCTCTTAGCTAAATTCTTATGGGTGTCTTTGTCAAGCAAAATGCAGGTAAATCAGCTGTTGACAGCATTAATAAGTATGAACATGGTGAATGTGACCACTAAGAAGGCAATGGCAAAGTCTGCTTAAGAGAACATCTGGACCATAATTATCTGCATACTTATTACTTTCTTACTGCTGAATTTTATCTGCCTCACAGAAAGATGAAAAACAGAATTATTTATTTCCCTCAGATCTGCTTCTTCATTTGCTTAATCGCACCTTAATTGTCACTGTGCTGAGTTCTTTGAGAACTGTCCATTAACTCTCACAGAGGGATGTAACAACAGTTTCTGCCTTCAAGACCAGGGCTAACATAGAATCATAACATGCCCAAGATTGGAAAGGACCTCCAAAGGGCATCCAGTCCAACTCCCTGCAGTCAGCAGGGACATCCTCTATCACACTGAGTTGCTCAGAGCCTCATCAATCCTGACCTTGAATGTCTCTGGGGATGGGGCCTCCACCAGCTCTGGGCAACATGTTCCAGTGCTCCACCACTCTTGTGGTGAAGAACTTCTTCCTAATATCTAATGTAAATCTACCTTTCTCTGGTTTGAAACCACTGTCCCTCATTGTGCTGCTACATCTCCTTCTACACAGTTGAACAAGTTGTGTGAGGATAGGCTGAGGGATCTGGGCATGGGCAGTGTGGAGAAGAGGAGGCTGAGGGGGAACCTCATTGTCCTCTCCAGCTCCCTGAAAGGAGGGTGCAGAGAGGTGGGTGTTGCCTCTTCTCCTTAGTCACTAATGGCAGACCCAGGGGAATGGTCTGAAGCTGCAGCAGGGGAGGTTTAGATTGGATATTAGGAAGAAATTCTGTATGCAGAGAGTGGTGAAACCCTGGCACAGCCTGCCCAGGGAGGTGGTGGAGTCACCATCTCTGGAGGGGTTTCAGAAATGAGTTGACATGGTGCTTCAGGACATGCTCTAGGGACAGTCACAGAGGAGGCTTGTGTGCTTTTGGTGGTGTTTGTTTGGTTTGGTTTGATTTTCCCTAATGATCAGGTATTTAGGTGCTTTTTGTTCTTGTAGGTGTGGTTGGACTTGGTGATCCAGGAGGTCCTTCCCAACCAGGATTATTCTGTGATTCTAATCTATGATTCCAGCATGTGCCTGTGATGACAAAGCTGAAGAGTTCAGTTGGCCCTGGCTGACCTGATCCTACTCACTGTGCTCCTGACTGGGAGACTCCAGAGTGGCAGTGGCCAGCACTGGTGTGGAGGGATTCACTTGTGCTTGATGTCTTGTCTCCTGTGCTTTTCAGTGACTGTGAATGGCTGTACTAAGTAAAATTGCTGTTATGTCCTCCCGTGCACCATTTGGTGAGGTGGGGGAAAATAAGACCAAAAAAAATAAAAGAGATGCTCCTACTGATTTTTCAAGATTTAGGGTCATAAACTGTTTTTTGGAGAGCAGTGTTAGCAGGCTTGTGCCAGTGCAAACACTTGTTAATGCTTCCATCTTGCTAGCTTAGAGGTTTTCTCTTTGCTAACATTTTTTTCTGCTTGTGATGCCTCATGCTTCCATTGATTCTATTCTTTAATAGAGACCAGAATAACAATGAGACCAGAAATGGCTGGCTTATTTAGCTCTTCAGCTAACAGTACTGTCAAATTAATAAATTCCCAAATTTTACAAGTATTGAATAGGGTAACAAGTAGGGTTATACATGGAAAATGTGTAAAATAGTTAACAGGGACACTATACTGAAGTGGAGTTCATTCTTGACTCTAAAAAATACTGATTAGGGTATTAATGGATGTGCATGTACATGTGTAATAACTATACTTGGCTTGCCCCTGCTTCACAGCTTTATCAGAGGAATGTGCACTGTTATCAAATAGTTAACCCTTTAATTTCAAATAATGCTAACAGATGACAATGAGATCTAAGAGATGACAATGCTGTTTTAAAAAACAACCAGAGAAAACCAAACCCACTGATCTTGTAAGCATTGGATATAACTATTGCCCCAAGCAGATCAGAATATTTTCCTTTACAGATGTAGTGTGTTTAGCCCAAGTATATGAGTATAAGGCTAACAAACATGGGAGGATCAATGAGAAAAACCATCACTTAACTCTAAAGTAATTACTAAAGATATCTACCAGCCCAGTTTCTATCATGTGTATCAAATACACCATGAGAAAAAGGAAAGGTTGCAAATGTCATTAACCAAAGACAGCAAGACTGACCAATAGTCAGAGAGAGATAAGAGCTGAGCTTACAATAGGAAAGGATTAGGTTAAAGATTTATACTAGATATTTTCATTTTGATTGGACCTGGTGAAATTCAACCTTGTTTACAAGGGGCAAGTCACTTCAGGCATCATAACTGTGAGTGGTGGTCTTGGAGTCCAGAAAACTGTTTATTTGTTGGTTTGTTTTTTTTACTATTCCCCTCAACTTTGAGTTTATCTTTGAAAACATGGCGGGGGGGGGGGGGGGGAAAAAATTTCAAGAC
>JANHGL010016653.1:45149-66767 GCA_024611195.1 Ceyx melanurus
AGATCTCCACTCCCTTCAGCATCTTGGTGCCCTGCACTGGACTCTCTCCAGTAAATCTCTGTCTTTTCTGAATTGGGGTGCCCATAAATCACAGGCAGCAGCTCCAAGAATACATTTTACTATTTAACTGTTATCCTTATTAATAAAATTGCTTACATTTTCTCTTCCTATCCATATCACATACTATTTGAATTCTCTTTCTCAGCATTACAGTATAGAGGTTTTCTCTTTTAATTTCCTTCCCTGTCCCCCTGTTTTCTCCTCTTATAAGCAGTCAGAGCTTTCCTGAAATCTGGTAGCTCAGCTGTCCCAGCCTAGAGCAGACATTGTTTCTTTGCCCATTAGTTATTTTCTGATGCTGACAGACGTGAGAGAGTGAAAGATCAAAATAACTCTAATTTCTGAAGTGAGCTGGCTTTTGAACCCAGCTAATTTAAAATGTTCCGTGTTCAGTCTGTTCAAGTGATTTAACTGCAATTCTCTTTCCCTGCTGTTCGTACATCTCAAATGGTTGGGTGCATAAATTGCCTGTTGTGTTTCACAACAGCTTTGGAGGGCCATGGGGCTGCTCAGCTTGCCCTTCACCACAGCAGCCCAAGGTCCTGAGGGCTGTCATCTGGGGATGGGTGGCCGAGAGCATGAGCTCTACCCATCTCCCAAGACAGTTCTCTGTTTGCTCCTATTATTTTCTTGCTTTCCATGACTCAGAAGCTCACAGTGTTACCTGAATCAGCCTAGCATAAATATTTTTAAAAACACTCATTTGTCTTTGTTTCCACAGCCATCCTTTCCAAAGCAGCTTTCATTTCTCTTGATCCCTGTCTTTGCTATTTCATCATGAATTTACTTCCAGGCCTCTTTCCAAGGTATCCAAAGCAATCTGCATCAGAAAATGGCTCTTTTTCTGAAGAGCATCTATGATTTTCATTTTAAATAATAAAAGCCTAAGGTGTATTTTTGGAGGAGATTTGTTAGTTTTCAAAATGGGAAAGAAGACCCTCCCTACAGAAACAGCTTTACTCAAAATCTCCATTTTTCATGGAAAAAGTCACAGTATAACACATTTGACACATAGGCATAGACAGGAAGAAAATGCTTCTTTTAGACAACACTGGCTAACTTTTTCTAGCCTCTTGCAGTTCTTTACACTGTAAATTTATGCAATATGAAATAATTGTTCATATGCTAATCTTTTAATAGCCATTCTTCATGTTGATAAGACTTCAATCTTTAAGACATTTAATTGTTTTTACATTTTCTCTTCCTCCAGGCCTGGCAGGCAATGTATCCTTTCCACAATTTGACTTTTGGGCTTTCTCTCATGTAGTTTGTAAAACACCTAGTGCTGTGTCCGTGTTGCTCCTGTAGCCAGCTCTCCTCATCCATTTGCTTTACTCAAATTTTGCTTTTTCATTTTGCTTTTTTCATCTTGCTTTTTTCATCTTTTCTCAGTGGCAAATGAAGTCTTCCCATGGATTTTCGAAACAAAGACAGACAATTTCTGCAGTTATTCTACATTTTGATAGACAAGTTTTTCCTATAGTTTAGGCTATGTTGAAATAAAGTTAGGAGACTACTATCAGATATTAGTGGAAGAATGAAAACCCAAAATACCACAGAAAGTGCAATATTCATTTCTAAAGAATTCATTTGAGATGTTTTAGAAAGTTTTGACATTTGCTTTGAGAACTTGGAAAGCTTTCAGAAGGCTTCATAAATAAACTGTTTTTTTGTTTCCTCAGAAACTTTCCTTGGACAATGGCACTTTCTGCTCAGTCTGGTTATTTGCATTATCTCCCTCAGTTGGAACTGGGGGACTATGCAACCAGAGACTGTGGCAGGTCACACTTTTCAATCCATTTACAAGTTGCCATTTTTAATCACTTCTTCCTGGAGATTACATGGTTTTAATCCAGTTATAACTATTGATAAGTCTGATCTTTCATTCAGTCTTTTCTTGACATTGTGTTTTTGTTTTATGATGTGAGATTGAAGAATTATTTTATCTGGTAATGGTGGATGCTTTCAATATACTACCTTGGGCAGCTTTAGTAGCTGCTAGGACAGCACTTTGAAAGTGTTTGTTGCCTAATATGTTAAACTAATCATGTTTTGGCTAATCTAAATTAAGTGTAAATGTGATATAATGTCTGTTCTTAAAGCTGAACCATTTCAATGAGTGCTTTGAATAACAGACCCATATTGGTTACTGCTTTGGAGAAATGGCATCAGTATGTGGCAGGTAATAAGCAGAAACATTTCCCTTACTAAAAGAGTCTTTTTTTTTTCCCATAAACTACATACATTTTTTTTTTCTTCTGTCAGGACATCTTCTATTTTAGCTTTTGTCAGGCTTTGAAGAGAATGTATCTAATCTCTCTTTCATAGCTTATTGTAAGTATAGCATGTAGCTGGTGTCATTCCTGAGCAGCACTGTGTACAGAATCTGTAGTGTCTTGTGAGGAAATTAGACTGTTTTGACACAGTGAATAAAGAGCTTCAAGTGAAAGGCACGTGGGATTCATTCCAGCTCTCATTTTTTTCATCATCCAACTTCCTCAGTGTCTTTGATTTATTTTTTTTTCCTGATTTATAGTCAGTTATCTAATTACTTACTCCACAAAACATTAGCAAGTGAAAAAAAAAGTCCCCCCTCAGACTGGATGAAGCATATGTACATCTTGAACCATCTGCCAGTAAAGCAGATCAGCAGAGACCATGATCACACTATGTGGCAGTACTTGCTTAATGAGTCCTTTGGAGAAGGGTTTGATTCACTGTCTTTGGTTGCTATGACTGACTGGCCACTTCAAAGGTCAGAAAATGCTGAGAACAGGAGGTCCATGGGCAGCCCTGCTGACTACTGTGTCATTTGAATTGATTTTTCCTTTTGTGGTGCTGCAGCTGCAGGAGGTGACTGCTTTCAGTTTTCCACAGAAGATTTTTGCTAGGCATTTTCAGAGAAGAAAAATCTCCAGTGCATTCCATGCTTGGGGTTGTTTTTTTTCCTTACATGCAGGACTGCAGGCAGGCAGGGAGGGCACCCTGTGCAATTTCTTTACCACAGCTAACAGACTTCCCAGGCACTGGGCAGAGTTTAGACATGCAGCAGGAACTGTGGCCACCAAGGCAGGTAGCAATCTTCAAATGGATTAAGGTCTCATTGAGACCTAAGGTCGAGCAAAAGGCAGCTCTGCCCCCCACACAGCTGTCACACTCTGGCCATCTCCCTGGGAGAGACTGGAAGGTTCCAGAATATATTGAATATAGTTCAATATGGACTATCAAAGGGGGATTGGAGGACCTGGTGTACAAAGTGAAAATGCTTTTGAAACAGCTGCTCCGTGCTCTGCTTTTTAATTGTAATCAGTTGTGGAGTGGCCAGTGAGTCTTTACAGAACTGGTATATGGGACACCAAGGAGGAGTGAGACACCCCTGCTGGAATACTCATCTGTACTGTGCCTTGTTGGTATGTTTATAGAAAAAAAAAGTCCAAAATGCCTACAAGCAGCCTCAGCCAGTGGAAACATCAGCTTTCTCATTAAATGCTTCTTTCTGATAACACTTGGCTGACCTATTTAAGTCTAAAGCAAGAAAAAAAAGGTATTTCTAGCGTGCCTGGGGAACTTAGCCATAGCTAAATTTTCATTCGATTTCTGAAATTACGTAAATGATTTCATGCCTTCAAGTTTCACAATGTGGCTGAAGTTAGGGCTGAGCTGGGCAGCTGTTGCTATGATGCTGCTGTCGGGCTTGTTGCCTGGCTGACAGCTTTAGGATCTAGCTGCAGCAGAGGAGCCTGTCCATGAGCTGGCCAGCTAACCTGCTTGGTGCATATGGGAAGTGAAAAACTTCCAAAGAAGGTTTGAAATGCTGCAAAAGCCTGTGCCATCGTGTAGAGCCTCAGCAGTGAGGAAGAGAGGCTCATGATCTGGATTACCCTGCTGCTGCTGCTGCTGCTGCACACCAGACCCCCTGGGCTACCCCAGCTGGTGAGATCAGAAGTAGCAGGGCTTCTCTCCTTACCATAAACCAGGGCATTTGGCATCCTCATTCCTGTTCTCCGTGCCCCTGCTCCAGCCAGGAGAGCCCAAAGCATGGCTCTGTGCCAGGCAGGGAATGCAGGACAAGGAGGCACAGCACAGCTTTCCAGCCCTTTCCACAGAGCACTTCCCTGGTGGTCTGTGGGGAGAGGGACAGCACTTGCAAGACCCAGAGAATTTTAACCCCACCACGTCTGAAAACTGTGTTTTACCTGTGTTGTGGAGAAACCTTGAATCAGCTCTGGCTGTGCACCTAACAGCCGTGGTTAGGTGTTCTGTAAGCTGTGGTAAGAGGTGGTGTGCATTTATTTGTATATCTCAAATGCTGGAATAGTTATGGTATATATAATAAGAAAGTAAAAAATATTTTTGAACAACCACCTGGGACAGGCAGAAACCTTAGACAAACTTTTAGCCTTGTCAAAAAAAAAAAAGTCAAAATGATCAAATATCCATAATTCAGAAGACCAGACGTCCAAGTGAATAAACCTCATCCTGCTTCACCCACCTACTTCAAACCTGCCATCCAGCCCCTAGATGTAGACCTCCCAGGTGGGAGTGGACGTGCACATATCCTAAGACTGCATTTCTAGGCACAAAAGTTTTGCAGAATGACACAGAAACCTGGGACATAACCAGTCCTCAGGCTGACTGGGATGTGTGGCACAGCCACTGCTCTCCCTGGGTCTGGGAGTGCAAGCCCAACACCTTTCCAAAGCCCCATATTCCCAGTAACAGTGAATTACACACAGACAGCAGAGAAAAGGGCTGGAATCAGCAGTATTTTCCCATTAGCTTCTTGTGTCTCACAAAATGAGATCCTTTATTGCCTGCCTTTTGCTGATAGCTGGCTTGCTGCTTGCTTTATAGCAAATGATTTGCTGATTAAAAGCTGACCAGCAAAATGATGACGATTACTATGTAATTTCATGTGAAAAGGGATAAACCCAACCTACACACTTGGATAATAACTCAATATCGATTTTCTAGTAGTTTTATTTTCACCCAAATCATAATTTATTGATGGCTACAGATCAGTCTCTGGGTTTAAATGGGATTTGCTAAAGTTTGTGTAAACTGTGCGTGGTTTGTATGTCTACCTGTAAAAACTTTTTATACTGAAGCATCTGTATTGCTGCCCACATGATATCCTAATAGATCTTTAGGTATTTAGCAGTGAATAATATATAATGGAAATATGACATGGAGGTGAATCAAGGAGATGCAGTTGAAAATCTTATACTCATGAAGTCATTCTAATATTATTTTATAGTCATGTAATGCTAATCTACAGACATTTGCTGGGTGACAAAAGAAAGGGTGTACAGACTCATTTGCCACCAATTTCTTTTTCATGTTGCTTTAGGTCAGATTTAGTTGGTTGGGTTTTTTTTATCAACAGGCAAGAGGCAATGGTTATTTCAGACCTTGCAGTGAAGCTCTAGGGATTAGATTGTTGAAGGAAACAGTAATTATTTACTACACCAAGAAGTAAATAATGCTAAAGCAGAGAATCTAGGTTCATCTGTCTCCTAAAAATCAACTACATCTCATTTTTTACTCTCTTAGATGTTCCAAGCTGAAATTGCAGATTTTTGTCTATCAGATTTTAAGAGGGTGCAGGATTCACTGTTATGTGACTTCTTAGAACTTGTAAAATTCTTTCCACTCCAAGGAAGAAAATTATGAAAGGAAATTAAGTGCTCTTGTTAGCAGTTACTCTTAAAGTGCTAAAATGTTCCTTATTAATGAAAACCACCAAGAAATCTCCTTTAGCTGCATTACAGTGTGAAAAGGTTATTGGAAACAGATATTTCTGATGGGAATAGACAAGAGGTTTTGGTTTTCTTAGCCATTTTCATAGCCACCTCAGCCATTTTATTACACTTGTTAGTCAGTCTCAGTTAACTCATATGTCTATCTGGAAGAGAAATCACAATAGTGATAAAATCCACTGATTCTGAGAGAGCAGAGACCCCCTCCTAGGAAATACACTTCTCCTTTCTGGCACATTTAAATGCCACATAAAACTGTCTTCTTTTGACAGGAATATGTGCCATAAAACATACTCACTGGGAAACTGCTGCTCCTCTACTCTGGAATGATAGCAATAGGAATAAACAAGAGCAACATATTGCCCAGAAGATGTGCATGCACAACAAGAAGCCTGCAGCTTTTCAGATGATGGTTCTCACAAAAGGAAGAGTTTGATTTCAGCAAATGTTTTGATCATCTCTGTACACGATGTAATGAAAGCAACACAAACAATATATTCTGTTCCTTACTCACTAGGGCAAGTGAAGACCATTAAATTCCAAGGACAGGAACTCAGAGCTACAGGTGCTTTCTCATGGGTTTTGTTTACACTTTCATCTGGTAAACTTCTGTATATGCTGGACTGAGGAAATATCTCAACACTTCTATCCTACTTGGACCAGTACCTCTTGTACAACCTTCCACAGCATCTCATGATTCTGTAGCTGGTTGCTTATTTTCTGACAATTCAAATGAGAAAGGGCCCCTTGTCACAGAAAACAAGCAGCACTTCGGGAACATCCTTGCTGTTCTTTCTTTTAGAAAAAGGAACACATAAAAAAAAAAAAAAAGAAAGGAAAAAAAAGCTTTATCTAAGTTTGAGGATTTTGTCCCTGTTTCTATGGGAACAAGATCAGATGAAGGAGCAACTTCCAGCTGCATTGCTGAAACTCTGGCCAGAGCAACTTGCTGCTGCTGAGGGACTCAGGGTTCATTTGGACTGTCCACTGGGTTGCTAACTTGGAAATGCTTTCATCTTGCAGTGAGGAGAACCAGGGAAAGGCATCAGGTTAAGTAACAGTGAAAATATTTTTTCTCTAGGTTCTTCTCAAATCTTGTGGTTACAGAGTATAAAATCTTTTTACTAAGAGAAAGAACAACTAAAACTTTCCTGCTCTGATGTTCTTTTCTAGAACTTAAGCTCCTTGCTCCAAACCCTCTACTCCTCCTTTCTATCCCCATACTTATATCTCCATACTTCAAGCTGTAAAAAAAAATAGATCCCTTATTTTCTCATCCCAGATTCAGTCATCTCCATTCCTCCTACACTCAACCTTCTACCCCACAGCCCCCAACCACAAGTTACTCACCAGACTTTCTTCCTATGTGCCCATTGCTTCTGGCACCTGTTGTGACCACAGCACTGCTTGCAGAGCCCATTTCCCCTCTGGTCACCAGCCTGTCTCAGAAGGGATTTCAAATGTGAGGACACAAGTTGTGTTTCCCAATAATGCATCCAAAAAAAAAAAAAATATCTAAGGAGGGAAAAGTAGGGCACATGAAAAAGCTGCTGACATAGGGCATTGTTTTTTATTGCCTCTTCCTGAAATGGAGCATGTGTATGGGAGAGTTCTTCAGGCTGGTGCCACAATGGGATATAAATGGTCTTTAGTGGTACTACACTCAGCAAAGATACCCTGACCTGATTTATGGAGCTGAGAGGCTGGTCAGCAGCTCACAGTACCTACTGATCTCTTTGCTTCTGCTCTTCCCAGAAGTGCTGAATGGGGCTGTTCATGTGCAATTTTTGCCACCTAAAAGAGTGCAGAATATACATTTCTGTGTGAGAAAATAATTCCCTTCATTGCCAGCAATTCGCTTCCTCTTTTTCAGGTAGGTTTGTCAATGTCTGACTTCTCTCTCTCCTTTTTCTTTTAACATCCCACACAAACATCTCTCAGAAAAATCCAATAGTCAAGTCTCTATCTTAGTCAACTAATTACTTTGCATTAAATATAACCCAATAAGTGAGGGTAAAATAAGACATTGAGATGGGGCTCAGAGCAACATGATCTAGCTAAAGATGTCCCTATCACTGCAAGGGGTTGGACTAGATGATGTTTAAAGGTCTCTTCCAATCCAAACCATTCTCTGACTCTGAGACTGGATGATTCAGTGACATCAGGCTTGTCTTTAGTTCTCTCCATGCTGAAGAATATTTCTGTCTGGCATCATTTGACAGAGCTCTCTGACATGGATTTACAAACCTATCATGACATCAAGTGTCACACTGTTCATCTGAATAAAATACCTGCCAAAGTACATTAGGATAGAGGTACTCCCGAGATGCTGGGTACCACAGTGATCTGCCAGGGTCTGCATTAAGTGTTTCCAAGATTATAAGCAATGGGAACACATCTGTGCCTTAATAACAACTCCCTTTTACCAGTTCTGGAGTCACATTGTCAAAATATACTAGGAACACTACCTAGGAAAAGATTTTTTTTTTTAAATTGAGCTCTTGTAAAAATCAGTTAATCTGTGTGTGCTAATAAAAAATGAAAATACAATGAATTATTGAACTCTACTTTCCAGTTCTCCCTGTGTAGGTTTTGTCCTTTAAGGTTGACTGATGAAACTAGGCTGTGTGTGTTCAGGGTTGGCTTTCAGCTCTTTCCTCAGGAAAAGCATCTGGTGAGAAACTGAAATCTGCAGCAGACAAAGGCTCTCAGTAGCCTCTGAAGACTCTAAAGTGGCTGTATATAAGCTGCAGACATTAAAAATAATTAATCCACCCCTATTTCAAATGAGATTTGTGCTGAGCTAGATTGTTGTTGGTTGGTTGGGTTTTTTTAATTGCAAAAGCAATTTCATGGTATTTTGAAGAAACCAGTTCCCTGGTTTGTTATGGAGCTAGATCGTTTGGAATTGAGACCCAGCAGTATCCTTCTAAGGAAGTGGAGGGGAAGGATGAGAGCTGTCTTGACTACACACTCAGGACACCCAAATAATCTCTCAGCATTATTAAAGCCTAACTTAGTAACAGTGAGGGGAGAAGTGCTCAGTGAAGTGACTCAGAGAATGAGGCAGAGTGACAGGCCTGGCCACATGAAGCACCTTCCTGCCCATCATACTTCCCAGGAGGGTTATTGTGATGAGTTTCTCAACAGGTTCTCACAGACAAATACACAGGCTACAAAATACTGGTGAAGATAGAGAAAATTTTACCTTTTTTTTTTTTTTTTTCTTTTTCCAAAATAACGCTACTAAAAGCCATTAACATCCTAAGCTAAGTTCCAAAGTAAGGGAATGAGTGTGGCAAACTAAAAAACTGCATGGTTTCCATTGGCTTTGCTAGACATCAGACTTAAGGAGACTTGATGTTGGGCTGGGCTCTTGAAGGCCTGGTCATTCAGACTTGTTCTGCCAAAAAAAAGGCATTGGTGCTCTGACCTTTCCCATTTCACCTGCTTTTCTTTGACAAGCCAGCATTTCAATTGCTTTAAACAGGAAGCCCTGCTGGGATAGAGTTGTAGTTCTATTTGCACTGTTGGCTCTTCCCTGCTGTTTAAATGTCAGTTGTTTTGGATTTGCAAAGACATAAGGCTGTAAAACACTCCTGAAGGGCTGTCACTCATAGATCCCAAGGGGAAAATCTCTTTGTTGCAAACTGGGTGGGAAGATGGGCAATGAAAGTGAAAGGGGTGGGAGGGGAGGGGGGGGAAGCTATTTCTGTTCTAAGAATTTGTCAGGAATAGCTAAATAATAAACATTATTTGTTATTTAAATTTTTATTTCTTCTTATTATTTAAACAATAAGGTTAGAAGAAGTTAGTGTCTGTTTTTATAGCCCCAACTAGAAGAGATTATGTGAGACACTAGATAATAGTATACCAAGAAAAAGCCAACACACCATTGAGGTTTCCAGATAATTTAAGGCAGCTGCTTCTGCATTCATAGCATAGGCACAAGTACTAAAAGGGAAGAGATGATGAATGGGATTGATAAGTTTACGAGCATCCTTTTAAGGTATATTTCAAGCATTGGCTTTTGAATAGCAATTATGGAGGGCATGGCTTTCATTTCAATTTATGTCCTGATAATCCATTATGAACAGAGCTGGATAGCAGCCCTTTTGCTTTCAAAAAAAAAAAAAAAAAAGCAAGGAAATAAAAATGTGGATCCCAAATGTAATGAGTTCTCTTTCTTTCCTTTTTTTCTACCTTCAATTGCAGTTAAGCGAGCTAACCATGGATTTATTTTCAACTTTGAAGGAAGCCAACTGGTCGTCCACAGTGAGGCTGCCTTTGTTACAGCCTAACCTATTCTTCATTTCTAGTTCTGCTTCTCATTGCAGTTATTCCTCTGCCTGATGACTGGTGTAGGATCTCAGCACTGGAGACCATCAACTGTGCATCCCTATTGCCCTGGTTTCACCAGTCACCCACAGAAGCAGGAGTTAATGTTACACCCAGCTGAAGTTTCTTGACCCCTGCAAATTATCTTGACCAGTACAAATTCCACAGCTGCTTACACGTTGGCTTAACTTTTGTAGGAGGGAGATTCTCCTTCTCCATGCAAGGAAATTCCAACACAGGCTATAGCTCGATGCAAGTGGGCAGCATCACTGTTCTGTTGACCCTGTGGCCAGGTAAGGTACACCAGCAGCAGCTCTCCTACAGATTTTGTGGTATTTAGCCCTAGGTCTCCTCTGCACCTAGTGTGGGCAACCTCTGTCCTTCAGACACACCTTCAGAGATTTTGAAGGCAACAGAGAGCTGTATTCTGTGATTACAGCCCACCAGGGAAGGGTTTTCTCAGCATGAACACATAGGTGTGTGCTGGACCTCCTAAGACATGACATTGAAGGCATGTTTGAAGTCCTGTCAGTGTCCACAACAGGAGCAGAGAGGACCATGGCAGTCGTGGCCACACAAGCTGCTGGAATGGTCTGGTGTCTGTGTGTTCATAAGGTCTGTCTGGGGCAGTGCTAGCTGGCAGAGTCCAGGGAGCATGCTAATAAAGTGGTGTGGACTATCAGCAGCATACAGGTCAGCTCCACTTCATCTTCTTGTTTTATTTAGCAAAATAATGGTAATCAGAAGGACTGCCAGCCTGTTTCTACACATAGCCTGGAAGCCTTCAGCTTCAGCCATCTGGTGCAGCAGGTTGCACCCACACACAGGCACTGCCACGGGCTGTGAGTGTGGGTCACATTTCACCCTGCCATCCTTTTACTTGCCTGTGCCCTGGTTTCCCCATCTCTGGCAGAGGGAATGTTCTTTCTCTTTGGCCAAGGGTTTCAGTATCTCTGAAAGAAAAAATTGAGAAAGGTGAAAAAAAGTCCACACAGTTTAAATCAGTATTGGTAAAGTGAGTTCTTAAAGGGTCTTCATTGTTTCCCACAGTTTTAGGCCAATAATTAAATTGGAATTTTGATCAGACACATTTGTCTCTACAAAAAACACATGTAGTCCTATATTTTCCTATAGAAAAAGACTCTTGGATTTAATAAAATTACCCAGTGGAGTTATGTTTTTTTTGCTGAGCTTTTCTAAAAACAAAAAGTCCTAAGTAAATTAATGTTTTAATTGAAAAATCTACAGTCTTCAGCTTTCATTACACAGCATCTTTACAAACTTTGCTATGAAAACTTACTATTTGTGTGCATGCTTCTTGTAAGTTATGATGTAGTTTTCTCAAAGTGTGGTATTCATAAAGCCTTGTTTTTATAGCCCTATTTCATGATCTGATTTCAAAATAATTAGGCAGTGGTTACATTATTTTTAACCTCAAGAATGCATGCAAACATAAGAAACTCCTGTGTGGTTCTGCACAAGCAGAGGTAGATGTCCATGCTCAGGGTATATTCCTCCAATTTTTTCTGGTCCTTCACAGTTTCAAATGACCCCCTCCCCTTCTTGTCAGTACCAGAACATTACCACTTACATGTGGAATATTTTTCCTTGCAGCTCTCCCTGCCTGTTGCATTTTGATGCACACACAGTACTGCACATGAAGGTGCAGGGAAGAAATGCAGTGCCCAAGTGGTGGAGTCCACCAGTGTTTGCTTCATGTATTGTTATGAAGTGGCCATCAACTTTTGCTTCAGGGCATGTCAGTGCTGGTAAGAAGGTACCAGATAGAGCCTTAAACATAGGGGTGAGCCAGCCTGAGGTGAACTCTGCCACAGCTATAGTGTCATCAGCCCAGACTAACTGATCTACAGCTAACTTGGCTCTCCCTGTGCCCCATGGGCAGTTTCCATGTGCTGACCACACATCACTTACTCCCAGATGTCTCTGGGCTCTGGAAGCTGGACTTTGCTGAAATTGAAAGCCAGCAGATGTGGCACTCACATGCTCACATTCTGTGGAATCATCTGCATCAGGGTGTAACTGGGATGAAACATCCCCAAATGCAACCTCTCGTCCTCGTTGCAGCATAAACAGAGATTCAAAGCATTGAAAACTGGCTCACATTTCCCCAGCCCAGCTGACGGGTCAAGTCATAGTCACAAAAAGTCAACAGTGCTGCCACCAAACTTTAAAATCCAGTTGGGTACAAATAGCTCTGATTTTGAGGGATTCCAGTAAATAGGGCAATTGCTCTAGACTTCGTTTTTTCTGTGCAATCTTGAAGGCATAGAAATAGTTTGGCCTTGTGGATGTGTCAGCAGAGATGACACTGTTGAAAATACCCTGCATAGCAGAGCTAGTAGATTATGAGAGTATACAAATAAAAGTCTGTTTCATTCAAACTCCAGTTGTGCAAACTCAGCTCCACGTCCAAAAGGCAAACCACAGCCTATTTCTCTAATGCAGTATCAGAAAAAAATAAATAAATTTTAAGTTAAATTGTGTCTCCATCATCAGATATGTAATTCCACAGTCTTTCAGTTTTAGAGCTCGAAGCTTTCTTCCTTCCAGAGGAGCTCAGTGAAGTCTGAGAGGAGAAAGATTTTAACATCAGCACCGATTTTTTCATATGCCCCATATGACAAGAGTTTATAGGGACATATGTGCATTATTCATGATATATACATGCTGGCTAGAATTAATAACACATCCATTGCTTCTGATACATTGTCAGGACAAATCTGTTTGTCTGTATTACATTTAGATTACATAATATATGGACACCTGTTTACTTGCTTGAGAACATCATGTGAGTTTTAAGGCTCAAATGATCATGGCAATTTCTCCTCAAAGTTCCTCAGTTTCCCCAGGCAACACTGTCCTTTGTGCATAAACCTGATCTGTGTCTTTATTTGCCCTGGTTTCATTTTAACACGTTCCTTTCACTCTTCAGACAAAGGGAGGAAGAAAAGTCTCTAAAATCAATTGCATCCTCACTAGCCCCATTCTTGTGCTCTTCCTTGCTTCTTGAAGATGTCATTCATCCTCTGATTTCCAGCTTTGGATTTCTCCACTACCCTTCTATTAAAATAATATAAAATTAAATACTTCTTTTTTAAATGAAGGTGAGATATGATCACCATTGATTACATAAATAAGCATTTGTACTGCAGTATTAAAATGCAGTATTAAAAACATGGTTCTTCAGTAACTAATCGTGCATAGATTTACATACATCTCCTAGCCTCTTAGGGCAAAGAACCTGTAATTTGGCACAGAGTTGCTCACTTATTTTGGAGTGGCATTTATAATGACAGTATCAGGTAAGTAACTCAGGGATCCAAAGACAAAACTAATCCCTTAAGGTCAGCACCTGAATTAATATAAGAAAAATCCCTGAGGGGGTTTAAAAATGATGAAACAAAGAAATGGATTATACTAATCTGTGAATTCTGTGGTTCTTTTGTGGTCTGACAGATAAAATACAGATAATATTTTCCATTATTCCTATTAGTGTTATCTAACTTAGTTATTAATATTTTGGCAACATATGTATGTCCATTTTATATTTTGTACAAGATATGAGTTATACCAGCTGTGGGGCAAGAGACATTTTTTTCCAACAAACTTAACCCTACAAAATAGCTTTTGCACAGCTCTACCATACAATTTATTTATAAACAGATACGTGTACTACAGCCATTTGTTGTCCAGGCTTAGTCCCTCTATTTTAATTGTTTATGCTCTCAAATCTGTTTTCTTTTCAGAATTATAATAATATATATTCCGTTCAGTCATGTTCTGGTGATCCACATGGAGATCACAGTTCTTAGTGAAGACAATTTACTCATAGGTGAGAGGGTTCAGCACTTCTCACATTAAAAAAAAACCAAAACAAACAACCAAACAGCTTCACTGGCCTCCCATAAGACCCTAACAAGCCTATTCAGAATTACTGCTCCACTTGTAGCCCAATGGCTGTAGCCCTGAACAGGCATCCTGACTTCTAACACTTGTCTGGAGCAACACAGCTGCAGTGCTGGTCCCAGTTGTGTGTCCTCAACAGCAGCCTGAAAGCCTCAGGAGATGACACAAGTGCAGCTCTTCTGCCTCCAGGCTTGAGCTGGCTTTGTGCCCAGCATCTCTACATACCTAGCTATGTTCTGTTCAGTCCACTGCTGCCACCTAACCCTGGAGTAAAATCTGCAGGGCATCAAAACATACCCCAGTAGGTCCAGAACTAAGTGCTGACCAGCTAAGATCCTAGATCACATCTGATGGGATCCATGTGGTGAACAGATCTCCCTTTTCCAAGCCAACCCCAAAAGAGAGCCCAAAGTAAGACCCACCCAGAGGTTAACATGGTGCTGCTCTCCTTCATCTCCTCCTGCTTCTGTTGTAGTATCTTTATAGCAGGAGTACTCATGAGGAATGTGGAGGGCCTAACTTTAATTCTGTCGATATCTGTTTTGATAAACTTGGCTGGGAACCCAAGTGCCATGCAAAGGTCATAACTACCTGCCCATAAAGTAATGATATTCCACAAGTAATTGTTTTATATACAATAGAACAGCTCAAAGAAAGCATCATAGGGATCTAAAGAAGGGATCAACAGATCTAAGAAGCTCATCAGGGATCTCTAGACTGGAGGCAGCCTGGGTGGCAGTGACCATGCACTAGTAGAATTCACACTACTTAGGGTCAGAGCTCAATCAAAAAGCACAGTCAGGACCTTGAACTTCAGAAAAGGAAAATTCCAGCTCTTCAAGGAGTTAGTCAATAGGATATCCTGGGAAACAGTCCTCAGAGACAAGGGGCAGAACAGAGCTGGCAGATTTTTAAGGACACTCTTCAGCGACTGCAAGACATCTTTATCCCCTTTTTGACCTGGGATTTTGACCTTTCATTGACCTGGGCACCACCTCCACACGGCAGAGAGGGAAGCAACACAGTACATCAGTGCATTAGCTTTGGGTCACCAGGATGGGTGCAGAGAAAGCTCAGGAAGCAGTAAAACAAACATTCCATGAAATAGAGTGAAAGATAATTTGTAATTAATCACTTTTATATCGGATGACATAAAGCAGACTTCAATTTATGGAGAATTAGCCCAGCAATTGTAGCTTTAGCACACACTGTCACGGTCACTTCAAAACTGTCTATATACCACACTCTAACAGGCTTAAAAGAGTCAAAACAGAACTTTTAAACCATTTGCTTTTTAAATAAAGGAGGCTATTTGTAGCAATAATACTTTTGATGAAGGGTTCAGAGTCAACTGCAACTGCTACGTGTGATTGATGTCCATAATAATTGCACACTTGTGTAATCCTCCCTCACACGTAACAGTCTTGAGCTTACATTTTGGATATTATTAATACTCACACAAAAATAACTTGTGGACAATATCGTGCTCTCAACGAGGTTGAGAATTAATCTATTTTTGTAAAACTGTTTAAGAATGATGGATACTTTTTCCTGCTTGAGTAAACACTAGCTAATTCTCTAGATTTTCCTTCTCTGTGAAATCCCGAGTCCAAATGATTTCATGGATATTTAAAGGATTGTGACAAATACTGCATACACAAAGATTAATTTCTCCACTTGATGAAGATCTGATACCATTCATTACATTGCTAACACTTCAGCACTGGAGTTTTGGTTTTTTTTTTTATTTTTAAGATAACATACTGAATTTTTAAGATAACATACTGAATACAATGAAAAATGGATGGTAAAAGCGACGCAGCTGAAATGCAGCTGTGGAAAGAGACTCCAAGTGAAAGTACCACACTTCTTTTTATTCTAGATAAGCAACAGGGCATCTTGGAATGAACATGGATTGAAATTACTTTATCTGTTTCATGAGTTTAAAGAGGCTAAACAAAGATACAGAAGAATTGAACATTGCTGTGTGCAACACAGTAAACAGATTAAAATTTTATACCTGAGCAAAAAAAAGGGAATTTAACTATTAGCTACAGCATGCAGAATAACTGATAAGTTATCACGGAAACCTAGCATTGTGTTTTTAGGATACAGTCATTCAGATGTTCTTAATTTTTACAAAGGTTAAGGATGGAAAAAGCTTCAAGATGAGTGTGTGACATAAAACCACAATAAGAAAAAGCACATTACCATTCAGCAGCCTTTCCAGAGGATCAAAATTATCTGCTGTTTTATTATCCAGGGAGAAAGCAGCAACAATTCAAAACCTGTGAAGTTAATAACACGTTAGACATTTAAGCGGGTCCTGAAAATTAAAATATTGGCAGTTTATGAAGTGCTCACAGAATACCTGAGCCTGCATTCCCTGCCCTCAAATTCCACTTTAAAGCTCTGCATTTGTGAGCTGCTCCCAGCACAGGATCTGCAAAGAATGACTGATCAGGTGACAGGCTCATGATTTTCTCACCAGCATAACCACAGACAATTCTTAAGGAATAATTTTATTACCCCATTTGTTTGATCAAACCCCACATTTAATTTTATGGAGAAGCTTGATCTTTATTCACATTGAATCTGTTGTTTGGGTAGGGTTTTTTTTTCTCTTTTGTCTTATCTTATTCCTAATCCATTTCAAATGCTCTGGTTTGAAATACTTTAGTACAAGTCAAAAACTATTAACTTGTCTCTCTTCTTAATTCCCTTATATTCACAAAAGACTCCTGTGGGAGAGAAGGGGTCTAAAAAAGTTTTGAGCTTTAACCAGCACAGCCCATTCCACTCCCACGGGCTTTATTCCCCTGGCAGACTTCTGCTTTCCCTGATCACCATATCCAATATAAAAATTACCTGCTCCCACCATCAATATTTCTGTGCTACAAATCATCCGTTTGCCTTCCTGTAGCAAAACCAACAAACTCTGCCTTGGTCAAAAAGAGATGGGAGGGATGAGACCATCTCTTACCCTGTTAGAGACAGAAACAAAATCTCTCCCTTTTATTTCCTTGCAGTTGTATAATTACATACTCTTGATGTCTATCCACCCCCCTCAAATCATACCACCTGCCTTGACTTCCCTGCTACTTTTCTTTCACCATAAAACTGCATTAAAAATGCATGTGTCAAAATGGATTTATCCCTTTGTCCTCAACTTATTCAATTCTTCTTTAAAGTTGGCCGTCTTAAACGTTGGTAGGTTGTGTGAAAGAGTCCCCAGGGAATTGAATCCTCTTTGCTTCTAGTTTCTTCCTGGCTTTGAAAGCTGCTGATACTTCAGGGTGGATGGAGTCCAGCCTCTGCTCGCACTGGAAGGCCGTGAGGAAGGCCGTCCTGTAGTTGTTATTCATCCATCCATAAAGAAGGGGGTTAGCAAACGTTGAGCACATGGCAATGACATGAAACACCGTGTAGATCAGTTTGTACTCCTTCAGGTCCAACACTTGACTGTCAATGTCACTGACTAGCTGGAAGGTGTGAAACGGCAGCCAGCTGACAGCGAACACCACAACCACACAAACCAGCATCTTGGTGGTTTTCCGCCGCCGGTGGTGGTAGTGGTCGTTGCCTGCCCCAGGGCTAACGTGGTTCTTCAGCTTGGTCCAAATACGGGTGTAGGCATAGGAGATGACTGCCAGGGGCAGCACGTACTGGATCAGCAGCATGGAGATGCTGTAGATGGTGCCGTAGTTGAGCTGCCCCTCCCCTGGCCACTTCTCAGAGCAGACCACGATCTTGAAGTCGGGAATGATCTCAATCAGCGAGTACTCACGGAAGATGGCCAGAGGACTTGCCAACAGGGCACTGACTGCCCAGGCAACTCCTATAATCAGGAAGCTGATCCTCTTAGAGATTTTGCTTTCCAAGTGGTAGACGATGCAGCGATGTCGATCCAAAGCAATCACAGTCAAAGTGACGGTGGACACGTGCACAGCGAGAGCCTGGGCATAAGGCACCAGGTGGCACAAAACCGGGCCCAGTTTCCATTCACCCAACAGTGTGTAGACCAAAGTGAAGGGCAGGCACAAGGTGTTCACCAGCAGGTCAGCCACAGCCAGGTTGGCAATGAAGAAGTTAGTCACCGTGCGCATGCTTTTGAACTTGATGATCACGTGGATCACAAGAGAGTTTCCAATCACCCCCAGCAGGATAATGGAGCAGTAAGCAAAGATGAGGATGATCTGCACTTCAACTAGGGTTGTGCTGTCCTTCAGTTCTGGTTTAGGATCCAGAGCCAACTCGTTGAGCGGTGTAGTGTATCTCGGCAAGTACAGCTTGGTGAACAGCTCCATTTTCATTTCATCTGTCTTGTTTTCTTCACCTCCTGCATCCAGGGGCCCCATCCTCGCAGCAGCCTGGACTGAGCAACAGAGCTGTCGCTGAAAATAAAACAGTACAAAGTATGTGGAGAAGTCAGTCGGCAGTGGCCGAGACAAAAAGCAATCTACTAAAGCTACAGTTCTTTCCTCCTCTAACCTATGTTCTACATCACAGGATTAAGCAAAAATATGCTTAATATATTTAAATTCTGTTGCACTTACATTTGAAGCCCGATCCTGTGATATTATTCAGTCATGACTCCTGCTGAAAATTGGGATGGATTTCCAAAGCGTTTCAAGGACAAAGTTTTCCTAAGTAAATGCAGAAGGATTAAGATCCTGCTGGGCTGCATATCCTTTTTTTACAATCCACTACCTAAAACTACTGCTGATTTAGCACAAAACTTCCATTAATACCTATGGGAATTCTGCACGGAACAGCACCATCCAGACTGCTATTAGCATAATAATCTTCCAGCTTCTCCTTAATAGAAAGTGTTTCTTTTAAGTAGTTATTAATTTCTTACAGGTTTATATCCCTCCTTAATGCCAGAGAAATAATTACTAAGGGGTTTTTTGAAGAAACTTTCTTTTAGAAAAGTTTGTATGATGAAGCAAGAACAAATACCACTCTACTAGAACTGAAATAATAGCATTTCTCTGAATCAACCGTTTAACCTATTCACACTGAAAATACCTCAAGAAATAATTAAAACTCAGTCATACATAATATTTCCTCTCCGTGTAATGTTTGAGAAAACACATCTCCTTGGAGGCTGCCAATCAGGCATTCATTTCTGACTGCAGTCATAGTGAAGAAAAATCATTCCCCTGCTGATGTCAGTAAAAATTTCACCACTGGCATAAAAATCACATGTTGTTGCCTTCCCTACACAGGCTGAGACAAATTCTATGCTGCCCTACTACGTCAGTAGGCACAGATGGGCATATGGATATTGCACAGATAATTGCTGATGTCCACTACAGTCCTATATAAAACATGCATGACCTACGTAAAACATGCAGACTGCCCAGACCACGAGTGAATGCTAAGTGAGCACCATGAACCTGGGGACTCCAGGATTGCCAGTGCTCAGTGGGACTGAGGGCAAAGCCACTTCACTGGCACCAATTCCACCTCCTCATTCCTATATTCCATAAGGAAAGCAAGAGTAGAGAAGAAAAGTCACTTTCTCACCATCAGGTGTTACACACAGCTTATATAATCTCAAATTCAGTTCTCCTTAAACCAACAGTCCAGCTCTCAGAGCTTTGGTTTCACAGAGATTTTGTTGTGTTGTTTTGGGTTTTTTTATCAGATCTACTTCATTGTAGGTTTTCAAGCCCTAGCTCTGTCCTCAGTGACATCCTTAGGGGTGGCTCTCCTAACTGAGAAAATTTGTCTACCAGCAGGTGACAAGAGTCCTTTGCCTGCATCCCACACAATATCCCTAAGTATTTTTCTCTTTTTGCAAAAGCAACAGATTGACTGCACGAACTGAAAACTTTTTTTTTTTCCCCCAGCTAAACACATCAGAATTTATGCTATTCTGTTTAGTATATATTTACTATACAATTAATAGTGTAAGCCTGAGATGTGAAACACCACCAGACATGTAGTTGAAATATGCCAGCTGTTCATACAATTTTACCCTGTATATTTTTGGGATATAATCAGTTCTCAACTACTAGCCTAAGAAGAGGTAGCAGGAAGGGAGTCGTCATCACTACACCTTCAGTCCACCAGGTTAAATATACAAGAGACCCACCACAATTTGCATAGCCAAGGCTATGCAAAAGTCCGTAACTCTGGTGAGCTTTCTCCTTCAAACTCTGCCTACACAAAAGGATTGTTCTTGCAGATATTATTAGAGAACTGGTGAAGTCCCAGAACTCTCAGGTGCTCTCAAATATCATGATTTTTTCAGTGCAAAATAAGAGCAGGTCATATTTCTACACTGTAGTAGCAGGGTGAGAGGGAAGGCAAATTTCCCTTTTTCCCCTTCTTTGCTATAAATCCAGGCAGGAGGATGTAACTCAGCCAAATAATGCAGTATCCCTTTTCACCTGTTTCTCTAGCCTAACTTCCTATTTCTACTTCCAACTTCTTTTTACATCAAAGCCTACTTTTGTTCTGCCACTTCTACCTTACTCCTAACTACCCTGTCTGGGCTGTGAAAATCGTTTTAGTCTTGTCAGTAAGAGAAAACCGAGGGAGAGCGGAGGAACTGCCAGGGTTTCAAGAACAGATGAGCTGGCATGTCAGCCAGCAATGGCATGTACTGGACAAATCTGACATTGTCGGTGGGACAGTAAAGTGGGCAAAGAACCAGCTGCTTTCAGAATATGGGGGGAAACTAAGGTGACATTTGATACCTCAGGTAGTGTCTGACAAGACCATTTCTGCTCTTTCTTTGCTAAGAACTCTCCAGCTGATAGCATTTCTTTGCACACCTTGCACACCACAAAGCGCTGGGTTTGGGGTTTTTTTTTCCAATTGTTTTTGGTTTTCCCCCAGCAGATACTTCTTCAGGGGTCATCCCATTGCATCTAACTTTCGGCAGAGGAAGGCCCGTAGAGGATTTACATCGATTCTGAGAGCAAGTAAGCAAAAAAAAAAAGGTCGAAATGCATGAAGACATTAGCAAGCAGCACAACCAGCAGGACCGCAGTGCCGACGCTGGGGTTGCTCGAGGTGAAGGTGGCGACAAACGCTGCCCCTCGGGTGCCAACGCTGCCCCTCGGGTGCCAACGCTGCCCCTCGGGAACCAACGCTGCCCCTCGGGTACCAACGCTGCCCCTCGGGTGCCAACGCTGCCCCTCGGGAACCAACGCTGCCCCGGCTCCTTGCCAAAGCCCTGGGGGTACGAGCCCACGGAGCAGGGAGCACTCGGCAACGCTCCGGCCGCGCTCCTCGGTACCCCCCCGCTCATTTGCACGGATCTCCCGCCCCGGGGAGCCACCGCCGGCTATTCCCGCAGCAGCCCGTCTGACGGGGCAGGGAGCCGAGGCCCCTCATCCCGCAGAGGGGCGGCTGTTCCCGCCTGCCATGGCACGGCATGGCCCGGCACAGCACGGCATGGCACGGCACAGCACGGCATGGAATGGCATGGAATGGCACGGCACGGCGCTGCTCCCTCCGCATCCCTCGCTGCATCCCACCCCTCGCACACTCACCGGGCCGGCTCCGTCCCTCGGGC
>JANHGL010016654.1:4974-27692 GCA_024611195.1 Ceyx melanurus
CCAGAGGTTTCCTTTCTACCTGATAAAAGTTAAGAAATTTAAAAACCCTTCCTCCTCCCCCAAAACCAAAAAAAAACAAGAAAAAAAAAAAAAAAAAAAAAAAAAAAAAGAGAAAACAAAACCAGCTCCCTCCCCCACCCCTTATCTCCTCCTCCCAGAGCCTCTGAAGCAGATCTGGTCAAACAGACTGGCCAGATTAATTCCCCACATGACTCTTTTTGTCCTGGGAAGTGGATGTGCTGTCCATTGGACAGAGAAGTGCCAAGCCTTGGCAGGTTCCCTACTTATTTGCAAGACATAAGCTGCTGGCATGGTGTCAGATGTGCATGCAAGAAAGCTGGATGCCAGTTAAGACCTATAGACCTGTTTGTTTCATGCACTGTGAACTTGTCCTATATACATTATGGGCTGGTTTATGCTTGAAGACATGAATATAAAAGTATACATTTTCCTCTTACCTTAGTAACCAAAGCTTTACTTTCACCCATGAAATAGCAGGGGTTTGCTACCAGGGGTCTTATTTTCCTCTTTTGCTCTGTCTTTCATTCTCTTTTCGGTTCTTAATACTCAAGGTGAAGGGGGGATAGGAGAGGGACAGGTAGAATTACAGTCCCAAGGTCCTAGTTCCTAAAGGTCCCTGAGTGACAGCACTATACAGTATCAGAAAATGAAGCAATAGAGTTGTGTTGGCCATGTATATCCTGAGAGAAATTTCATTTCTATTTCTCCTCTTCCTCCTCTACATGCCTGCCTCAGGCTGTTATGCATTAAAAGGTGTAAAAGATTCTCCCCCAGTCCAGCTCCTTCAGGCAGCCTGGAACATCCCTCATGCTTATGTTGCAGTCTCTGCTAAAAAAACAAGACCCAGCAACCCTGCCCTAAGTTGCAAACGGACCAAGCCTCATTTAGAATTGCCTCCTGCACCTCTGCAGTGAAATCAGAAGCTTCACTTTGAAACAGCACTAACACTATTTCCTCCCCCTTCCCCCGCTACTGTCCATGATGAAAAGGTGGGCAGCAGTAGGCACACAAATGCAGCATGTAAACCCCCTCCACCTTTTCCATAACACAGGCTTTGTACCCACTGAGATGAGAATACATGCCTTTCTTTTGCCCATGCTTGTTATGGCTTGAAACCTCTGACCCTTGGATAAGAGTAAAAAATGTCTTATTTTCTCCGCTGTCTCCTTTCTGGATCACTGGACCTCAAAACAAGACATGGTTTTATTACCTTTCAAAGAGATGGGCACAGTCATGGAGGAGAAAACTGGAGCTGCCACCTCAGTTCTGGAGAAGGGCATTTCTAAAGGCCTTGGCATTCCTCCCTCACCCCTCTATGGGAACACATTTTCTATTACTCATCTAACTCACAGGACACTCAGTTGTTCTTCAGCCTTCTGCCCTATCACCAAAAATTGTAAGGCAGTTCCTGAACTGTGAAATGACCTGACTGCACACTCTTTGGCAAAGATTATTGTGTAGGACCAAATAGTCCACATGTCTGGATATACTAAGACTGACTCTATGAAGTAAAACCAACCTGATAATACCAGGTCAGAAACATTCAAAGAGAGAAACTAGGATGACTCCTGATAAGAAAGAGAACCCAGACAACAGAGAACCGAGGCAATAGCAAAGGAGTCTGGCTCCCAGTCCCAAGAAGTGAAGAAATCACCTGTGTAATGCTTTTTCCCTGGAAAGCATTTGGATTGTCACTGTGAAATTCTGGGCTCAATCTTTGATTGAAGCCTCAAGTACTATACACAGTAAATCTGTGCCTGATATCCAGATGCTGGAGGCCCTGGGCTTTACCTGCAGAGTGCTGGATGGGGTTGGTCTGGACCCCACTCTGAGTGGGGCTCAACATCCAAGCAGCATAGAGCATAGATGGGTTTTATGTCATCTGTGTGCTGCTGCCCCATTCTGGTCTTTAATAGCAGCTGAGAGAGCTTCTCAGGTGCCAAACTCCTATGACACATTTGTCAGGCTTTTACTACAACCATCAAATTACTGGAGCTCCTGGGTCATCTCCCTCAGCTTCAGAATTTCTTACTACATGGCTATTTGTTCTTTCTCAAATCTTAACAGGTTTATTATAACTTCCTCTTTTGTATTTTTTTTTCCTTCCCATTATATCATTCTGACTACCCTTTACATTGCAATCACATATATAAAGGGTGTTTAGATATTTTACTTAACCATTAATCAGTTGGTTAGTATCCCCTTTAAAAATGAACGTGCTGACGGGCAGCGTCCATCTGGGAACTGCAGTCATCTGCCGTGCATATACTCACCTGCCTTAAGCTGCTGATGTAATAAACCACAACTTCATCACTTCCATTAAAACATTTAAAAGCCATTTCCAAATGGAATTCCACTAGAAAGCATAACTTTCTACATCAGCTAAGCTTTAACTTTCTGCGTATCAGGGTAGACAAAATGACGCAATTCAGACCTAGTCCAGCTCCATTCACTTTTCAGACTCTATTTCTATACAGAACCATCTAGACCATAAACTGTAGTAATATTGGGAAAAGCCATTTTCAGTGGCATCACTCTTGAATGCGGAAAGCAGAGAGAGACTGTTCTGTGGGGCAGCTGGGAATCTTAAGTCTAACAATTGTGCTAAAATCTTGTCGAGTTCAGGGAGGCCTGAATCAAATGTGTTCATGCATGAATATGAGAGAGTGGGACAGAGATTGGGGGGGCTGAGAAGGATGGATGAACTTCTATATTTAGGATTCTGTTAGCATAAAATGCATAAGAGATATTATTATTGATAATAAATAACACATTAGTGAGCCTTGATCCTGCTTCATCCAAGTCAAGGGAAACTTTTCCATGATTTCAATGTCAGACCTATTGAATTACTATTCACATTTTTTTGTAGCACTATACAGATATAAATTAATGAAAAGATGTGCATCAGATGCATCTGTGATTTGAAAAACAGGAGTTCCCTGGTCTCAGAGGATAACTCTGCTCTCTCAAGCAATAAGGATCAAAGAAAAAAAATGCTAGGAGGAAAATAAAGAGATGGTTTGATTCAAGGCAGTGAGTGTTTGTGTGTCTGGCATGTAAAAACCAATATCAGGTAAGAACAAGGTTCTCATCATTGCTCCAGGAATGGCAAAATGACCCTAGGGTTAAAGTTTTGCACTTGTGAATTTATCCTTTTCATGGCTTTTATTAATATTATAAGGGTGATTATAATTAATCTATGATTGCCAAAATGGCCAATAATCCAGTGATTTTCATGAAAGTCACTGACTCCTTTTGAATAAGTTGACCTTGCTGTCCAAGGCCAAGTTAGCCTACTGTGTCTTTATCATGAGTGCCTGTGGATGGAAGCTGCTACAAACTTAGGAACTTCCACAAGCTCAGCATTTTCACTGCAACCTTCACCCTGCCCCGTCCTTGAACACCATCATCTTCCAGCGGGATGATGCTCCATGGAACTCTACTACATCCTTCATTATATCTTCTGCAAGAAGGAACACAGGGTGTTCTTCTCTATATTCTGCATGTATTAACAGACATAAAGCAAGTCCTGATAGAAGCAGTACAAATCAGAGAGTGCCAGCCCACCGTTTGGCTCTGAACTACTTGGGAAAGGCAATTCACACTTCCAGATTCTTCATCCCAAAGCACAATAAAATTAAATGACATAGCCCTTTCCTGCATCTTGATATGGGCTATGGTCACTTGGTGGCCTGGAGTGTGAAGTCCCTTGTCTGGCACAAGGAATGTGTAGAGGTGGGGAAGGGTTGAGTTTTCAGAACCCTGCAACTGCTTTTCTCCTCGAAGTAAGTGAGAAAGATACAGGGTGAGAATGATTAGGAACAATCCCTCCTTTCAAGACTGAATCATCTCAGTCTACTAGAGATCACATGCCAGCAGTGAACAGCAGAACTGTCCCACTGCTGATCCCCAAAGCCCTCTCTTTCCTCAGCAAGTATGTTATCTACCTCCCCAGCTCTGTGTCTAGTACATGCTGGGTCTCTGACCTCCAATCTCACAAAGTTGCAATGAGCAAACAAAACCCTGCTGTTCTCCCCAAAACACTGCCAGTTAAATGTAATCTGTGTTCTCTTTCTACAAAAGACATTATAAAAGCCCCCCTCCCCTGCTCCCCTCCTCAGAAAACGTGTTTGCACGCACACATTTGTATCTGCATACAAGCACACATACACACAGATGCTCAGCACACACACACACACACACACACACACACACACGCTTTCATACAAGAAAAACATCTTGCAAACTCCTGAAGGTGGAAAAAGGCAACTTGCAAATATGCCTTTGTTTTTGATAAACTACTTCCTCTCCCACGCCCATAACCCCGCATTGCCCCTTCCCTCCCAAATAATTGCCTTGTCCTCCCCCTTTCCCAGCACTTCCAAAATAAATATTATTTTTATTTGTTGGTTTAAAAGATTCTTTTAGGCTTGTAAGCAAGAGAGAGGGAAAGAGAAAACAAAAAGAGAAGTCTCATAGCATGAGAATGAAATCCCATCATCTCATGAAAGAACAAACATGAAGGGGTTAAGAGCAGTGACAGAAGAAAGATTAAAAAAATACAATAGTGAGAAGAGAAAGATGAAATTCCATAGTGAAATGGAAGTGAGAATAGCATGGTAGTGAGCACAGCTAAAGACAACCTACAAACCCCACCATTTTTTGACTCAATTTGTTCAAATCTGCCTCCCCACATGGTTTTTTAACTTTTCTTGTTTGGTTGGTTAGGTTTTTGGGGGATGTGGGATTTTTTTATGTCTTTTTTTTTCTTTTTTTTTCTTTTTCTTTTTTTTCTCTGTTCTCAGTGTTTTTTGTGATTTTTTTTACAAAGTTTTAAGTCCTTCAGCAGGAAACCAAAATCAAGAGAAGCACATCCCTCCCTGAAACAAACCTCCCTCTCTTATACCCTTTCTTTCTCTCCTTTGCCCCCTCCACCACTCTGTGGTTCTACATGTGCTGAAAAGAGAAGAGTAAGCTTAGAAGAAACCTAATGAATCAAAGGAATAAATTATAACGATAGTAAAGAGTAAAACCCAAACCCAAAAGACCACAACACTCCCGTGTTGTCATTGTCTGAGTGTCTGTCCCTATCTCTCTCGGAGGCCGCAGGCATCAATTTACATAGTACAACCAGTAAACAAGGTTGAAGAATCCAAAGGTGATTGGAAAAATGATTCGTGACCACTTGTCAATGGTGCTGACATCTGTCAGGTCTGGGATTTTGAGCTTCAGCTTCGACGACCGCCGGCGCAGACGGCAGTTGGCGCGGTTGCGGGCTGCGGCGTGGTGGGTCAGCGGAACGTGGCGGTCCAGGGTTGGGTGGTGACCAAATCCATCCCGAGAGGCCAGCTGTTTGCGGAACTGGATTCCTGAGCCTTCAAAGGACATGACAGAGTTCCGAGAGTCGCCAACGCTGCTCATCATGTCTGTGGCCAGCAGCTCGTTGTTCATCTCCAGAGTGCTGAGGAGGATGTTACCGTAAGGGTCGACCTAGAACAGGGAAGACAGAGTGAAAGGTAGGAGGGGTGTCCCCCACACAATGTGGCCACACCATCAGAGATGGTTTTTTGAACTGTTTTCTAACAGCGCCACTGATTGGATCATTTGCGAGCTCTGAACCTGGTCTTCTGCATTTGAAAATGTTGTTCACTGATGCTGTAGCTGAAGGACTAGCCGCATGCGCTTGCAGCCACAAGGGTATTTTTGTGTACACCTGCCCCATGCAAGAGGATGGTCCTGATGAGACTGGCTTGTGGATGATGACAAAATGATCAAGAAAAAAAATCCCAGTAATCACCACAGCGGAAAACTGGAGTTCATCTCTTGTGATGAGGAGAAAGGCTGCTCCACAGCTCACCCAGGACTGAATGAGCAGTGGAGAGTCTGAATTCTCCTGCCACAATGAAAGAAGGGGACAAACCTGCTCTCTCACCCTCTTCTCCTCATAACGGTGGCGCTCATTGTTGGCCTTGCTAATCCGTTCACTCTGTTTCTTTTGCTGCCGGGGCCCTCGGCCGAAGAAGATGTAGTTGACAAAAGCATACTCCAGCAGTGCCAGGAACACGAAGACAAAGCAGCCCATGAGATAAACATCAATAGCCTTGACGTAAGGGATCTTGGGGAGAGTCTCCCGCAGATGGGTGTTGATGGTTGTCATTGTAAGTACCGTGGTGACCCCTGTAAGGAGAGGGTAGGTGCTCTGTTACCAGGGTGGGATGGTTTCATGCAATGGCTCTCAGCTTCCCCAGCCCTCCTAGCAGCTGAACAACTTCAGGAGGACTGGGCGCAGTGCACTGCCATTATTCTAAGCCCAGCTTCCCAGTACAAATTGCTGCAGAGAATAAACTAGTTACCAACAGTGGGAGAAAATGTCAAAGCTGCCTATCATCAGGATGATGATGGACCTTGGTTCTTTAAGTCCTCCCTGATCCTCCTTCTTACCCTCAGAGTGGTGGGAAACATTCACTTTTGATCTATCTCGCAACCTCTTCTTGTGCTTTTTTCCATTTCATGAATTCATCAGGTTTCCCTGTGCACCACTGAATGCCTCAGCATCCTTGACGTGACTTTATAATCTGCCTTGTCTTTCAAATGCCATGAGTAGGACAAATCGTGAAGACATGCCCCCTTTTTGGTGATCTCTTCTTTTGCCTTCTGTCTACATCCTAGACTCCATCAGTTTCCACCTTCCTCTCACCAGCTTTACCATTTACTACTTCAAATATCGTCTGTACACATTTCTCCCATGGTTGTCACAGTCTCTTTTTTTAGGTCTACTCATATTTCCTGCATCTTTATAAATAAACACTTAAATAAACATTTCTTGGTCTCATTGAACAATTTTTTCCCTATCTACCCAGTCTCCAATCACCCACCACATCATTGCTCTCACAGCTCAGTCCTCTGCTTTGGATTCTTCTGAGACCCTTCTCTGGACTCCAGAGTGGACTCTGATCTTTCTCTTTGAGAGTTCTGCCAGTTTCAAAAAGATATCAGTGAGCCTTCATGCTTCTTTTGGGACCAGTAACATTTCCTCTTCAATCTAGTCTTCTTTTCCTACTTTCCTAGCTCACCTGTCCTGCTTTTCATACTACCTTGTTGATCTCCTTTTCTTCTAGTGTCCCTCCTCATCTCTTTGTTGTCAGATCTCTTAGTCTTCATGACCTTAATTTGTTTCTCTGGTTTCACTTCTGCCTCTACTGTGCTTCAAATCTCTCTATGCATCCAGGACTTCTGCTTCCCCTGTTTCCACTTCATCCTCATTGTGTCTCTAGTGTCATTCCCGAGAAAAGATTTAAAGAACTAATAGTCTTCAGTTAACAGAATAGTAAACAGAAAGGAGATATATTTATATACATACTATGTATTATATTGTCTATGTTTAGACAGTAGCCTAATTATCCAGAAATCTGTGGCAAAGAAAGGAGAAACAGAATGTTCTCCTTGTCTCAATAAAGAATTGGACAAATTGCAATGGAATCAAAGAATCACAGAATTGCTCAGGTTGGAAAAGACCTTCAAGATTATCAAGCCTGGCCTCAACCGAACCCTTCTACCCTATCAACCCACCACTGAACCATGTCCACAAGCACCACATCCAAATGATTTTTAAACACATTCAGAGATGGAGATTTAGGACAGAGACAAATAAGAGGCTTTTGACTGTTTGAGGAGGTAAAGTGCCCTGAGGAGATTGTAGACTCTGCTTTGGAGCTTTTTAAGGACCAGTTAGGTAGAAAGCTATCAGGAATAGTTTATGGGAAGTTGTTCAAGTTCTGATCTACAATACTTTTCTTATGTCTTCTCCTTTGGATCCAGATGTCAGCAGAAATTCAACAGCTGTGTGTCTCATATCCACCCTTCTGCTTGTACTTTCACTGTGACAATAATATCTGTCCTGGTCTCCTTTTCTTCTCTCACTGATTATACTTTCGTCAAGGAAACTTACCATTTTAATTTACCATGTTCTTTTTGTTCCCTCCCTGTCTCCCTGCTCCAGTCTCTTCAAGCAAGCACAGCCAAACTGTCTGTTTTAGACATTTGTACAAACCATCCCTCCTCTGAGTCTTCTCAAACTCTGTCTTGCCCTAGAGCTAATTTAGGACCTCAACTCTGTCTGTAAGATCCAACCTATATGCCTGTGCTCTCCTGCCTCTTTGAGCCTTTTCCAACTCAGAGATTAAATCCTTCTCTCTCCTTGGCCTTATTTCCTCTGAACTTGCTATCATGTTACACAGTCCTATTCTCATGTGTTTGCCATCCACCCCCTTTTTCCAGTTCCTTCTTCAAAATCCTCATTTGCAATCCACCCCCTTCTGTTGCTTCAAACACCTCATATTTTTTACTCTTACAGGAAAGTATTCTTATTTATGGGTGAATGTGCTTAAGAAGAACTTGGACTTTAACTACTGTATCACATTTACCTTGGTTATGAAGGTCTTCAGCTACAAAAAGAATTTGTATAGGGCCTAAGCTATCATGAAGATGTGTAATGCCACATCCTCACATCCTTTTATTTTTTTAACCATTCAGTCCACCATTCTTACTACTCTTTGACCACCTGCCATCAGTATTTATCATTCAACTAACCAGTCTGGCCCACCTGTTAATCAAGAGCTACCCAGAATTCTCTTCTTAAGAAGTACAAACTAAAGTGATGTCAGAATCTCACATCTGAGCATCTGTGACCATTTACACTTTTGTTATAAACTTGCATCCACAGAAATGTATGGTAGAACTTTTACTAATTAAAATAATACAGATTCAAGCTTGGGAAATTCTGAACAACAACAAAAAAGATAGCCTTTCTGGCAGAAAAAATTGAACTTTGTTCTCAGAAAGAACATCCTTCATTGGGGAAAATCTTGACAGACATGTGTCTTGCTTAGCTTGTACCTCCTAAAGAAAAAACTACTTTATTTCTTACAGCTGTCCTTGATTATTTCATTCAAAAAAAACCCCACCTTCTTCAATATATAATGAAAAGGTACCTACCCAGTGCCACTCGTGCAGCAGAAGCATCGTAATTGATCCAGAAGGAGACCCAGGACAGGATGGTGATAAGAATAGATGGCATGTAAGTCTGCAGGATGAAGTAACCAATGTTCCTCTTAATCCGGAAACTCAAGGATAAGCGTAGATATGAACCTGTCAATAAAATATTAGACGTATATGTAGTTTAAGAGAAGAGCAAGGCAGAGTTTATGATAAGAGGTTAGGTTACAGCCTGATATTTTATTTGGAAAATGGTCTCAAGTGGCAGAGATAATGAGAAATCTCTCTTTTTGTCTTCATTTGGTTTTTCAGATGCATCAGGATTTGGAATGAGGCTCTTCAGAGTTTGCTCAATTGGCTTAGAGTATTAAGAAGAAAGGAAGATCTACATAAGTTATGTTATTATATCAGACATTATGGGAGAATGTCTGTTCAGTGCTGAAATTGCTATTATGGTACATGCCAATTTTCTACAGGCTTACACAGGAGACTTTAACCCTATATCTGGATGCAGTTAAATGATTTTCCAGCATTTGATGTCCTAGATTTTCCTCTGAACAGCAATGAAGACCTGAATCATTTTTTCCCATGCTGCTTTAAAAAGGGGTTATGGTCAGTCTGGGTAAATTCATGTAAATGCAAATAGAGCACTGTTAGTTAATCTATAGGTCTTTTTTTTTTTTTTTTCCAAGTTCTTGCAACTTCCTTTTGATTTTATAGAAAACTTAATGGGGACTATATTGTCAAGTATTTCTACAGTCCTTTCACTGTAACAGGATCAATCTGACAGGGTCAAAGTAAGCCCTCTCATTGCTGTGAAACAAAGTACATTCCTCCTTCCCACCTCTGTCTCTTAGGCAATGGAATAGGCTGAAGCATGGGTGTAATTGTGGATTGGCAGCTACCAAGAGAACAGTCTTTAATGCTCAAGGTGGTAGAATCAGAAAAAGGAAGTTCTGTGCTTTCACCGTTATTTGCCATTTGAGCAGCTTGAACACAGTAATTCAGCAGTCTTGTTTTGAAGTTCTTACCTATTTAGACTGCAAAATTATTTTGGAAAAAAATACCACTGTAATGGGACCCTGATCCCAGCATGACCCCATGGCACTACTGTAACAACATGACCATCTGCCACCTCTGCTGAACAACTCATGTGATTTCATGACATTTACAAAACTGGCCTATTTGACAGGTGTGTGGCACTCTGTTTAGGCAGTGAACTCCATGCCAGATCAAAGTGAAGACAGAAACCAAAATTCAAGCCCCTTCACCTTTCCAACTGTAGCATCTGAATTCTCCAAGCTATTATCTCCAGATATTTTTATTACTGCGTACAGATGGGTTTGCATCATAAACCATTTCTTTTTCAACTGATATATGCTTCTGCTGACTGTTGTACCCACATTAGCTTTGAGAGCCAGTTGCAAACCACACAAAAATAAGACAATGGCCGAGAACCTTCTGAAGAGATTGTTTTGAGCCGAGTTGGTGTTTTGAATAAGAAATGAAAATAGCTGCAGCAATAAAAATATCCCATAAGTCTCTGAAGAGAAGCAACAAAACAAAAAAAAAATAAAATCAAACTCGGTGGGCACAGAAGATGATGCTTTCCCAAAGGAACAGGACTCTAATTTGAAGCCTAGATCCTTAGCATCTCAGTATGTGAATCAGAGGAACAACCACACTGATGCTGATCAGAAGAAAATTTGCACATGGCATCCTTTCAGCAAAGACTCACCAGTGGTGAACACCACTTCCCTGCTGACCAGCCTTTGCTCAATAATGGTGAACTGGGGTAGTTCTAGCACCTCCATCCCCGTGACAGCAGAATCATTTCCTTGCCAGAAGAAGACAATGTCATCAACCGTGTAACCATCTGCAAGACAAAGAAGCACAGAGAGAAGCAGATGACACCCCCATTTTCACTAAGGTGATCTGGAAGAGCATCCAAAGGAAAGCCCACACCATCAGATAACAAACATATCCCCTCCCTGCTGACGTACTTTTCTAGTTCAGCTGACCTTGGCAGTACCCAGGAGAAGAAGAAAATATTGGTCAGAACTTCTGGCTAGAATTCAGGAGGAAAAGGTGGGAAGTGGTGCATCAAGCCTTGATTTGCACTAATCTCTATGGGTGACGTGACGAGGCATCGTACAGCAGAAACCTCTGTCAAATACATCAAACACTGCGTTTTTCTCTTTAAAAACTTCCTTCTTTTACCAGAAGGGGGAGGCCACACAATACATCCTGCGGGGACCAGGTAAATAGAGCATCTCAGCACTGAAAGCCGCAGAGAGAAAAATATTGACATCAGTTGAAAATATTTTTTTACATCAAAGCACCTCCTTTTTCTAAGTACTCACCAGCAGATTTCAGACCCAGGAAGTGGACAGTGTCTGAGACTGGGGCCTGCTTTTAGCAACTGCTGTCTGAGAAGAGAGGAATGGGACTCAGGCTGGTAACAAGCACTAATCCCTTATATTTTATGGTAATGGATTTGCTGACTCGGCCAAAGGTACAGCCTCTTACTTTTAGCCCAAACTATACTTCCAGGATGGGCTTAATGGGTTGGAAGTGCCAAGGAGCCCAAAGCCAGAGTCCTGGGAGAAAGACTCCCCAGATGCTCTGGACTCGTGGGGAATGAGGCCCAGGGAACAAAGTCATGCAGCTCCCCTTCCATCAGTGTGATGTTTACAGCCCTGCCCTCGTGGGCAGTCATCTCCACCTGAAAACCACACTTGTGGCAAGCTGGATTTTGAAGCACCGTGGCTGTTGCTGCACAAGGTGTTGTTCCATTATTCTAAGCAAAATGCTGAGCTTCATGGGGCTATGTCAGTATGAAAAAATCAGTAACATATGTACAGGCTTTGTACCACGTGTTGAAAGGCTTCCTTTGCCTGGGAACTTCACCTGTGCCTGCAGACAGCTTATATTCACCAGCTGCACTGCAGCATGACAGCCTGCCTTGTCCATGAGCCCTCACAGGAGAGAGGCAGGCTCACATTTGCTACAGAGGGATGCCACTAAAACGAGCACCAGTGTATTAGTCGGATCCAGGGAATAAAGAGCTGTTGAATGTACATGTACCACGGAGGAGAAATTCTTCTACCTCAGGGGCCAAGGGTTATGCCAAATCAGAGCTGAACTTTTGAGGATAGTGTCATCCTGCAGCTCCCTCCTGGACAAATTGCTAAGCAACCTGATATGATCTCATAGCTGATCCTTCCTTCTTTGAGCTGCAGGCTGGACTAGAGAAACTTTAAAGGTCTCTTCCCAAACTGAACACTCTCAGTCTGAACACTCAAACTGACACTCTCAGTCATTGCAACACTTATTCACGGGTGCTAAAAAATAATAAGTCTTCCAAATACCACGCCAGATCTGCTTCCAGTGTAAATCAGCTAAGCCAGATCTCCACCTCTCTCACCAATGGCATGCTCCTGCTCCCATGGTGGTAAGTGGTAAAGCACCCACACCTATAAGCCCATAAATACTCAACATTTGTAGGTTTTCATCTCATCTGCTGCAGACACTGGGGTATCACAGGCTGTTGCACTGTCCCAAGTATCCCAGCTTTATACACTGAGGCTGGTGTTTGCGTATGGCTGCAGCATCTCTCCTAGTGAACTGAAAACAAGTGTGGAAAGCAACAAGAATCAGCCTGGTCCCCCACTCCTCCCAGTGGTTGATTCCACAGGCTCAGACACTCTCAAATCCAAAATCACTGTGTGATATTTTACATTTAAATTCACCTCTCTTAGACTTTCCAATTCTGGTGCTTGTTCTGAATTTTTCTAGGAGGTTCCCAAGCCCTTTCCACCCAGCACTCCCCCACTGCAGAGGTGTACCCAGCCTGTAAACAAGTCACCTCTCCATCTCCTTTGCAGCAAATGAACCAGAATGAGCCACAGAAGTTTCTCACTGCAAAACATCTACTCTAGCCTTCGAACCACTTTCCAGCATCTTTTCTCAACATCTTCTAGTTTCTTAACTTCCTTTCTACATTTCGGAAACCAGATCTAGATAGAGTCCCTCTCCTCATCTCACTAGCAATGTATTCAGAGGCCAATTGATTTCCTGCTCTGACTCACAATTCCCCTGGTTTATAGAACCAAGGCTCACTCCAGCCCTTTTTGTCAGACCCCTGCTATGAACCCTCCAGCAGTGGTTCTCAGGGCTACCACCCCTCCATCATTTCCCTCAGTCAATAGCTGTGTGGGTATGAGTTCCTCAGCCTGGCTCCTTCACCCAGTTACAGGCCTCTGCATTTAGCAGCATCCTAATGCATTCTGGATGTATTCAGACTGGGAGGCATTAAAATGTGCAGCAAACAAGCCACACAGGCTGCTATCTTCATCATCAACAAATTTAACACCAGTGACTTCACATTTACTTCCTAATCAGTAATGAAAATGTCATATTACAGTAACTAATTTTAGGCAATCTTAAAGTTAACTATCTCTATTCCAATTATTCTATGACCTGATGGCGTTGGGTAGCAATTATTTTCATTTTGTTTTATTTTTTTAATTATAACATGATGCAATATCAAACACGGTTTTCAGGAAATTCTAAAGGAAAAGGCTGTTCAGACTAAAATGTTTCACTTTGATTTCTAGCTTTAAAAAGAAAACAATATTTCCATTTTATTTTTTAAAAGTAAAAGAACTGTCACAAAAAAACCAGTCACTTCAACCTGAAATATCATAAAGTGTTGATACTACATCTTAAAACATCAAATTAACAGCCTGTTTGCTATCTGCATTGTTAGGTTTTTATTGAGTCCTCGCACACAGCTAGGCAGGGATGTATGCAGTGAGGGCTATTTTGGGGATGGGATCAATAAGAACTGGCATATCTCCTGCAGGTAAGTGCCCTGATCTGCTGTGAGGAAGGAGATCCCAGCTGTCTGCTGCTCTTTTACAAACCCAGCACCCCTGCACAACAAAAAGACTATTTTTGTGTTTTGTTTCAGGATGGGGTGAGAAAGGTCAGGGAGAGAGGGAGGGCATACACTTTACTTTTAATCCAGCCATAAAAGGAATATTATTCCTGAGTTGTGTGGACCTGGAAGCAAACAAAATGGATAGCTTCAGGTTTTGAATGTGCAAGTGTGTAAAAGACAAAAGCTCTGAGGGAGCAAACAATTTAATCTCTTCATCTCTGCATGGATCTTAGAAATATTGTAAGGAAACACAGCTCTAAAAAACAAATTGGCTTGACATGTCCCATTAAGAAAAAAATCACAACATGGGGAACTGTGGGTAATACTCTGCCTTCTGTTTTCTTGGTGGTGCCATAAACTCAAAATGCTAAGGACTGCCAGAAATGACATGTCATTAGTGCCTCCAGCAGGACCTAATTTACATCCCATTACCCACCACACCAGGTGCTGCAATGGCTGCACATCCTGAGAAACCCAGATGGTGAGGGGAAGAGGGATCCCAGGTGCAGGCAGGCCTGGTAAGGCAACACAGTGCCTTCCAAATATGGATGCTGTGGGACCTCTTTATGAAAAAAGCAATTCTCTGATAATCACCACTGAAGCTGCATCATTATTACTGTGAGATCCGATGCTCTGGACTGCTCCTGCGGGGATACTGCAGTGCATTTTTATGACGGGGAGCCAGATCTCCACCAGTTGGGAGAGGCTTTTCATAGGAGTCAAGGGAAGATCCAGTCAGGGAGGGAGTGCAGGAAGGCTCTGCACAGGGCAGGGCAGCCAGGAGCAAGGTCAGGCTGCCAAATCTTTCTTAAGGCTACAGGAATCTTCCGGAGTGTGAAAGTGATTTTAATGATTCGTCTGCTGCTAGATCTCCATTTTTCTGGGTATTCCACCCATAAGGTTCTCTCAGGATGGAGTTTGGATTAAGAAGCCTCTTCCTGCCCTAGGGGCCATCCTTCGGGAGAGGTGATGTGTGGCACCCCGGGAGGCATCCCTTGAGCAAGAAGCTGCAGCTGCAGTGGGTGGCAGTGGGTGTTAGTGTGCGGGGGGAGGGCAGGCATGAGGTATACGCACAGCTCTCGATCTCCAGGGTGCAGTTCTGCTGGTCCAGGGGGTACCTTCTCAAGTCCATCATGCAAGCAGCCGTGGTGGTGATCCTAAAGGGGTAAGGGAGGAAACAAATCAGTTGTTTTTTCTTAAAAAAAAAAAGAAGAAAAAAAAAAAAAAGAAGAGAGAAATGAAAAGCAGAGATGAAAGTCAGGCAGTATTCAGGGTGGCTGTTTCCCTGGAAACCAGGGAGATCCGTGGGGGGAGGTGTGCGGGGTGGGGGGCTGTATGCGTCTCACCCTCAACTGCATGGCTTAAACCCTTCATGACTCACGTCAGCAAGGCAGTATAAGAGGGTGGGAAGGGATTTGTGCTCCTCATCTGTCTTTCCCTTGAGAGATACACAGAAAGCAGGAGTAGGCAGATACAGGCAAGGGGGGAAGAGGAGAGGCATGTTAGTTTGGAAAAGGGAGCCAGATGACACATGTCCAGAAAACAGATGTATTAATAAAATTGCCCATCGGTGACCTGTGGAGAAGAATAGCTGACCACAAATCAACCCCTTTTCTTCCCAAACTTCCCTGATCCCCCTATGTGCAGGCTGCACCCACACAGGGCCCTCCTGTTCCTGAGGGCTCCAAATTCTGGTAACACAGTCACACTTGCCCAACCAATTGCATGGTCAAGATTAATGAAAGATGTGTGCGTGTATGTGTGTGTGTGTGTTTGTGTGTGTGTGCAATAAAAATGAGAGAATGAGGGTTAGTGTTGCTTTGGGGTATCAGAGAGTGGGTGGAGTGCAGTGGTATGGTGGCCACAGTGGGTTTCACATAAGGGAAGAGGATTTGTGTGTTTTACCTGCTGTACATGAAGGAGCATGTAGCACCCCAATCTTAGGGATGAGGAATTTGGAGTGTGATAGATGAGGGAAGAGTGAATGAAGAAGGGACAGGACAAATCAACAGTTAATGTGATGGCCTGGCAGTGTTGCCCTGAAGTTAACAGACTGCCCTTATTGCTCAAAGATATCACTTCCCTCACCGCTCAAATGTATTTCTTCCCTCACCCTTTAATGCAGTTTTCTTCCTGTGCAGTGTATGTGTGCAAAATGCTGAAGAGGAGGGAGAGACTGGTGCATTCTTCCTCTTTTTTTTTATCAATTAACCATCTGGAAGGCATTAATCAAGCACATTTTTTTACTATGTAGGCATAACCAGTGAACTGTTAACAAGAAAGCTTTATCTTCTGAGCCCTGTGGCCTGGGAGAGAGAAAAGAGAAGGGGAAAAAACAACAGCAAAAAAAAGAAAGCGAGGAGGATGAGATGGCAAACCAGAAAAAAAAAAAAGGAAAAAAAGAAAAAACATCAATGGCAGAAAAAGAGACCAGAAAAGGGGAGAGAATGAGTGAAGCTGGAGAGAAAATTGGGAATGGAGGGGAGAAGGCAGGCGGGGAAACCGCCCCCAGGAGCAGGCTGCCCCAGTGCAGAGCACCAGGGACGGGGCTGTAGGAGGGCAGGCAGGCAGCCCTGCAGAGCTGCTGGCTCTTTAAGAAATCTCGTGTGCTAAATTTATCTCTCTGCTGTCTGTGAAGACTGTTTGTAGGAGATGAAGCCTTGAGGAGAGCCTTTGCCACTGCCTGCCGTGCTATAAATAGATTCAAAGAGACAGAGGGAATTTATATATATCCTCACTGGGTCTAGATACAACACTTGGAGCTGCCCTCTCTCCGAGCAGGGGGCCCAAGTGAGCTTTTATCTGTACTGCAGTTCTGGTGAGGAAGAAGCTCAGGGGGGGGCCAGGGTAACAGGACAGAAGCCACTTGAAAATAATCACCACGGCTTTGGGATTGCATGTACTGCTTCCACAGCCTCCCACCCTGGCATCTCTGGGAGGGCTGCTGGGATTGGGATGCCTGTGTCACTCTAATCCTGCCCTACAAGGCTAGCTGCACACAGCAGAGCACGGTGGAGATCTGAAGCACACCTGGAAGGAGCTGCACCTTTCCAGAACAGCCCAAAGTGCAGGTGCAGAGCCCACCCTGGCCTGGCACTGAGACCAAGGAGTCATGCATGGGTATGACTCAGCCCTCTATGCCACACGTGGCATGTACTGTGTTATCCTGCTCCCATGGGAAACAGCAGTTACAAAGGCATTTCCCTGTTTCCCCTGAAGTGTGAGATGAAATAATGTATTCAATGAAAATTTTCCACTCCATTTGTGGGACCCTGTGGCTAAAACCTTTCCACAGGGTCCATCTTAAAATTGTAGCCTGGCTAACTTGGCCACAAAAAAGGACATCCAGGGGAAGCCTTTTATGGCTCAAGAGGGACCCTCTTGCCTCTCAGCAAGATTTACTTTCACCTGCAGTGCAGGTTGGAAATGCAGAGCACGACACAGTGAGCTATGGCTGCTACACTCCATGCACCAAATCCTGCTCATATTAACAGCCACCATAAATCCAGAGACACTCCAATGACTTTTGCAAGATCACATCAATTTATATTGGCAGATTTACATTAGGGCAGAATTTAGCCCCATTAATTCAAAAAGAAAACTTTGGGACAGGTAGGACAGAAGGGAGAAAAACAAGACTAAAAGGAGATGTGTCTTCAAAAGCCAGATAATTTTCCTTTTGATTAAAGGGCAGGTGTATCCACACTGGGTAAATCAGCATCCTCCAGAGAAACCCCAGTAGGCTGCAGGTCCCGAGCTCCTGGTGATCTGCCCATGTAACACTGCTCAGGCAGGTGAGAAGTTGGGCCACGTAGAGTGAAGGGTTTGTTCTGTACTGGGAGCAGAGGTGGCACAGGCACACACAGCTCTGCTGGGCTGGAAGTGACCTGCTCATCTGGAGCATTTCAGCCACAGTGCTGCACTCATGGTGAGGTGCTCCCAGCAAGCCCAGGGACACCCACACCACAGGACCACCTGGCTGTGGGGCTCCTGCAGCATGACAAGATGGGAGTGGCAGCTGATCTAGGGCACCAGGTCCTACCTCTGGGCTTCAAAATCCCTGATAATCCAGCCCTACTTGGGATAAAGCCAGTGGTATCTCAGAAAGAAAGGTGATGTTTGGTTCTTTAGACCTCATATCTCAGAAAGTGTCCCTGCCCTTGCTTTGACATATCCTGTTTGAAGTCCATGGGTGACCCATAGCACCACAATCCTGCCACTGTTGGTGAAATGTCCAGCTGTGGTCTCTGTGGCTGATTCAACATTCACTTGTTCCAAGAGAGGCCACCAAGAGATTTATCTAGCTCCTTTCATGGCTGTGGGACTCATAAAGGGATGAGGGTCTCCACTCGCCCCTCACAGCCAAAGGGGAATGGAAGCAAAACACAGGCACCTCAGCTACCTTATGAGGTCACAGCACATGCCATCTATGGCCCAGAAGGCCACAGCACCAAACTCTGCCTTATGCTTTGATGGGTATGAACATATTACCTTGATACACTCTGAGGTGTGTTTGCTTGACACACAGCAGACAGCATCTGGATGGAGAGATAGATGGAGGGCATTTTCACTAAGGAGCTTCTGGGTCTCTCAACAGGGTTAACAGGCAATCAAGATGGAACAGAAGAGCTGGAAAAATGAGGAGAGGATCAAGGAGGCAGGATGATGGCATAAGCACTGATGAGGTAGACAGGAGAACAGACAGGCTACCAGGGTAAAGGACCAGAGGAGAGGGATCAGAAGTAAGGGGTAAAGCAGCATGGTGATGGAGAGCTGAAGAGGAACAAGGAGCAAGAAGATAGAAGCAGAAGAAAAGGAATGGATACTCAATTTGTGAGGAAGGAGATGAGGAGCTGGAACAAACCATCACCCTGCAAGCAGCTCAGACACAGCACACTACCTCTGGGAGACTCAGCCAGAGTGAAAGGGAGAGCAAATGCTGGAGACAATGCCAGGGAAGGATGCCACCTTTCCTGTGGCTTTAGCAAGAGGCACTGGCACCTGGCCAGGCTGCATCTTCTCCCTCCCCCTCTTCCTCTCCCACTTCTCTACCCACCTCCCTTCCCTTTTAAATTCAAAATGTGTGTGGTATGAAATATCATCAGCTTTGACAGCAATTCACAGCTACTGCCCAGCGGAGGGGAGAGGCTTCTCGCGAGGCACTCATTGAAGCAGTGCTGCTCCTTCCAGCTGCTAATGCACCACCTCCCTCTGTCTGCCCTCTGATCCTCCTCAGCACGTTCCTCCCTCAAACCCTGACTACCCATGGGCCTCCAGGTCAGCCCCCTCACATGTCACAACCTTTACATCTTCCCCCCCAAAAAAACATTTGTGCCCTAGCCCTAGGTGACCCTGCTCTGGCAGGGGGGGTTGGACTAGATGATCTTCTAGGTCCCTTCCAACCCCTGACATTCTGTGATTCTGTGATTCTAATAATTTCTTCTGAGGTCCGTAGACAGTCATGCTGTCAAGCAACCAAGTCCTCACTGCCCCGCTACTCCAGTGCACAGCCAGCAGACACAGTTCATCTTGAGGAGAAACAGGGCTGTGGAGAAGCCACTTTATGTCTCAAAAGCAAAAGGGAAAACAGGGGATGCATTCATGAGAAGCCAGGCAGCTCTGGCAGGTCACTGGACTGATGGAGATCCCTCTTCTCCACCAACATGCAGTGGATCCAAGCAGAAGCTCTGGAGAACACCTTCAACCCCAGAAGAGGTAGACAGCATCTCCAGAAAAGCAGTCATGAAGCAGTAAGTCACACAGGGTGAGTGAGAATTCTTTATCTGTTACAGTGATGATAGCTCTGCCCACCTGAAGCTTGATGCTAGCATAGAAAGGGTAATACAACTTCACCCTGTTGTCCCACCACTGGTGCCTAGTCTTCAAGCTGAATCCAGGAGCAGCAGAGGACTGTCCTGACACAGCTGCAGCTCAAAAGGGAATGCTCAGGTTTCTGCAAATCATCAGTCCTCCACAAATATTTCATTTCTCTGACATGAATGCTACCATCCATTTCATTCCCTCTCTGATACTCCTCATCACTGTTTACTTATTAATGTCTTTTCCTTTCTTATTTAGAATTATTATATAAGATCACAGACATAATGCAACACAGAGCTCAAACCTGCCATTAAAACTTGCCATTGTGGAATGTCTTCTTTCCACCTAGCTGCCCTTGCAGCTCCTACTCTAGTCAGATCTCCCTCTACCAATCTCTGATGCCCTCAGACACACATTTACCCTGTAGATCATCTCCAGCGTGTTGTGAGAAATAAATTCACCACTTCCAAGTGTAGGGGCAAAAAATTACTTCACTAAAATACTACCTGATTTCCAAAGGAGCAGGTCTAGACTGGGTGAGAAAGACTATTATTTTTTGAGGGGTACTTAAAGCAAGCAGGGTCCTTTTGCCCTTAAGCCCATCCTTATAAAATAAACAACTACACTGTCTGTATCAGCAACTAAACATTCCTGGCAGTGGTTTCTGAAGCCAATTTAAATTGGTAGGGAACAGGCTTTGTGTGCACTTAAATTCCTACCCTCCAGGAAAAGGGTCTGGCTGCACACAAAATGACTGCTGAAAATGGTCACTGGCCTCTGCTGTGCTCTAAGTAGGAAATGCCCCCAAAAATGTTAATGGACACAGACCAAACTCAGAAAACAGATTTACTGTGTGGGCTGATGATGACCAGTGACCAGGAAAGTCCCCTGGTACCTCTGGCTTCAAAAGGATGCTGTCTAAAATTCAGTGTAGATAAGAATAGGAGGAATATAGCACAAATGCCTCCATTTATTGCCTTCCCAGTTCAAGAGGAGACAGGGCCAGCAGTTCAGGCTCTTACTCTAATTGCAGTAATGGATTAATTGTCACTATGCAGGGACTAACACAAACACAGCAGGAGATAAACATTTTAAGTTGCTGGTTGCAACTTTCTGGATTTCAGATGTTGGGGGGAAGTTGAAGAGACTCCTGTCCCCACAGGGCACAGACTCCCAAAGCTCTCAGCAGTTTGCAGCAGTGAGAATGGATGGAAGCAGCTCAGGTTTCACAGGACTTCTGCAGGTTTGTCTCATGGGACAAGTTAGACTCTAAGGGAATTCTGGTGACTAAGAGCAGAGAGAGAGAGGCAAAATTGTTGTTTTGCTGAACATGGGAAAAATAAAATTGAATTTTTACTCTATACATTTTCAAAGTCAGTCATAAAAACATGCTGGCAAATGTCACCTTCTGCCTGGCAGTAAGCACAAACTTCGAAGCGCCTGGAGGGATTTATAAACCCATGGTGAGTTTTGCCATTCTTTTAACACAGTCTAGTCTTTTCAAACTCCTGGAGGTCATGTTAGAACAAAAAACAAGGCAAGGATATGGAATACTTTCCCCTTGTGTCTGTTTCCCTAAAACTGACTCCATAAGTCTTGGCACAATTCTGCTAAGGTCAGTCTGTTTCCAAAAGCATCTGTGCTTGCATAGGCATCCTTTGATAAATGACAGTGTGCATTGCACTCAGATGGGGGAGAAAATCAAAGCTCCTCTAAACTAGTACTCAGGGTACCAGTCACCTAAATCAACTGTTTTTTCCACACTGGGAGAATGCAAAACAGAGCTGTCTTGGCCGCAAGGTTTTGGTTTGATGCCTTTCCTCTCTAGTCCAAACATCTGGCAAGTAGTCAACTGGACTGGGGGACAAGAAAGACCCAAGTGGATCATGTTTAAAGAGAGATTAATTTTTTATGGTTGCTTTGGACAACAATGACCTGCACTTAAAGGAGCAGGAGGTCTCTTCCTTCAACAGCATCAGGCTGGGATGTAGTTCAATTAATAAAACAATAACTTGTGACTTAAATCTGTTGGATTTGGCAAAGAATAGATGGGGTGGGCTCAGATTGGTGGCTGGGATAGGATAAGCAGGAAGAATAAGACATGCTGCCAGGGTGACCAGGGGTTCAGGGCACACAAGCTGTTTCAGTATCTGTGAGGAGACAGTGGGAATCAGCTGTTAGTGGATACTTCTTGACCTCTATTTTTGCTTGGCCTTTATTTCCAGCTAATTCTCTCATCCTGACCCTAGGAGACACAAGTGAAGAAGTGGATCTGTCCTTAACCTCAGCTGGGTAGCTAAGCTCCTAATTAAATTGTCATTTCCTCTTACCCACCTAACTCTTCGCCCACCTCCACATCTCTGTGCAAAGGAGCTGTCCCAAGGCAGAGCACAATTCTGGGAGTTCAGGACTAATTCCAAGAGTATAGCTGGATGGACACAAGCCCAACTCTTTGCACTCAAGCTGCCAAAGGAGGGATTTCTGTTGCCTTTGCCTAACCTGCAAAGGGAGCAGGCAGAGCTACTAGAGACGGGGTTGAGACTGAGTCTTTCACAGGACAGGCAGGGAAAGCAATAATTGCCTGTGAGATGAAAGAAGAAAATTGCTCAGTGGTCTCAGTACAGAAAAAGCTCATCAGTCTTAACCAATCAAGTCATATTCTTTGAAGAATATCAAGTAACACCCAGGAAGAGAATGAGGACACAGCTGTAAACAGCAGTCTTCAAGTGAGACAGGAGCAGGAGAAACCTTACTGCCAGCTAGAGCTCTCAGGAACCCTGGGCTGAAACCTGGAGGATGTAATCACAGAATCACAGAAATCAGGGGCTGGAAGGGACCTAGAAGATCATCTAGTCCAACCACCCTGCCTGAGCAGGATCACCTAGACCAAGTCACCCAGGAACAGATCCAGGCGGGTCTTAAGTGTCTCCAGAGATGG
>JANHGL010016654.1:49836-84308 GCA_024611195.1 Ceyx melanurus
CATCCTGTTTGTTCCCCATGCTGTGTGCATTTGTGTACAGGCATTTGAGCGAGTTTGCAGTGCTCCAGAACCTCCTGCCTGGTACAAACCCTGAAGCAAACTTGGATGGAGGAAGATGCAGATACTTGCCATCTCTGAAGAAACCTTCCATCTCAGCTGCATGTTTGCAATACCTTAGTTTAAATCACAGCACACAGAAACACACATAATGTGTGAAAAAAACACCCCACATAACACTGACCTGTCCATGCCAGCACAGAGCCCGGGGATATCTCACCCTAAGTCAGAGCTGCAATATTAATTCCATGCCACACTGGTAGCTTCTTGTCCTTCTCCAGCACCAAGGCTCCAAAGCATCCTCTGCTACCTTTATAGCTAACATCCCAGAAGACTACAATCCAGACAATCCAGGAGCACTACAGTCCCTGCAGGACCATTACAGCATATCATCATTAGCTCAGAACCAAAGTTGTCTCTTAGTTTTATCATATTTTAGTAACCTTCAATATTCAGCAGTCTTAAATACTGTAATGTATACAGAGTCAGTTTAGATACCACACTGTCATGGGGCTAGAGATACCCTAGACTACACGGAAACACAGCCTTGGAATGTCATGTTAAAATTGTTTCTTATAGAAAGTAACTCCATAAATAACTGCCCATAAGAAAGCTTTAACCCTTGGGGTTTTTTTTAAGCCTTTGGATACCAAGGGACATAGAGTAGACTGACTGGGAAATATCTGTACGTCAGTTCTCCATTTGTTGCCAAAAGAGATGGCAACAAACCAGAACACTTTCAATGAAGAGTAAGAAAAAAATGTTGATACCTTTGAAAAGAATGTGGTAGTATAAGGTACAATATAATAATAGAAACCTCTTCTTAAAAATCTTGGGTTTTAAAGCTCAGGACACCTACCCCAAAGGAAAACCCTTTCAGGGGCATATTGCAGAAAAGTTGTTTTTGTCCATAATTTCAGGCATACAGAGGTCTGCTGAGGGTTCTCAAAAGCAACTGATAAAGCTTTATTGGCCACTAGTAAACCAGGGTTCTGCATGCTGTGTTTGGCTGTCAGAGCAGTTAGAGAATGGATTGGGCATCATCCATCAGATCAGTGATCCCGTATGGATACACATTTTCCTACATTTCCCTCCCCCTTTCCGGAAAGGGCCCATAGGTCAAGAGCTCTGACCATACAGCCTGAGAGGCTGCTGTGTTTTGTATCAAAGACTTTCATACAGAGCCTAGCCATCCACACCTTCTTTCATCAGTTATGCCCAGCATACAGCAGAGTCAAGCATATACATTACTGTGCATGGGTTACATTGAAATTAAGATTCAACTGGTCAGTGCATATACATATTCCAGTGAAAACAGAACTGTCAAGCCTGATCAGGACAGATTCCACTTCAAAGGCTATTTCAAACATGCCTAATAGATGGAAAATTTGATGCAGTAAATAGAGTAATACTCCAGTGATGGTGGCATAGGATGAACTGTCCTGGTCAAGAACACCCTTACACATGACTTGATCCACTTTGTTTTTGGGTTAAAAGCCAATTTAAAACCCTTTTAGCTCATTGTTGTCTTGGAACATGCTTCATATCTCTGCTGAACAGGGAAAAAATATTGACCAAAAAAGACAACTTCTTTTTCAAGCAAACTTAAGGAAACTGGGTAATAACAGACATGATGTTTCCTTCCATAAGAGGTCCAGTGCAGTATTCCAGTGCAAGTGCAGTCACTCTGACAAGACAATAGTGTGGCAAGAGATGATACAAGAGTAGGGAGAAGGAGACAATAAAGCAAAACATCGAGATCAGCTTTGTCAAGTATCCTACACCAGCCTTTAACCTATCTGCACCATAGACTGTCCCCCAGCAAAACGTATCCCATGGCCTTTATCACATATACTTCTGAAAACATTTCTATTTGGTAGCCTTGTTCCTTATCCTGATTCTCCACAACAATCCACTGGTAACTTTTCAACTTGTCACCAGGTTTATAAAACTTTAAAGCTGGTGCTATAACAAACTGAAACAATGTTATTGCAGATGTAGGAGAGTATTTTGGGATGAATAAATTATAGGCACCACAAAGAAATCACAGCTAAATCGGCTGGATGCTCCAACTGTCTGTGGAGTGCAGACACACAGGAGGGAGAAGGTTTACATCTGCACAGATCACAGGGCAGGAAAATTGAAGCATTATGAAGGGTAACCACCTCTTATTTCAAATGCATCCAAAATTTCTGGTTGTTTTCCTTACTGAAATAGTTAATTAATGCCTGAAGTGAATATGAACCGTGGTACTAGAAAAATACGTCCCCAAAGATAACCTACAGAGAAAGAAGGCTACATTTGGAAGTATTAGCCTCTAGTCCCACAAAGTGGCAAGGACAATATATCCTGGACAGGACAGTCCTCAGCTGTCTGTTGAAAGCACATGCAGAAGTGGGGGAAGGCTTCCAACTCGTTCTGAAGCTATTGATGCTGGATACTATCAGAATTGGGTCCACTGAAGGAGATTGGGTGAACCAGACCACTAAGCTGAGAGGGACTTTGGCAGCATTCAGGCCACATACCACAGTGACAGAACCCTGCATGCTGCTGCAACTGCAGAGGGACTCAAATGCCATACTGCCAGTGCACTTTTGTTTTCCTGGGTCAGAAGTCCTGCTGGACTGCTCAGGAACTTGGATACCAAGACCATTCAGGTCTGAACAGAGCACTATGCAACTGCCACCAAACATCCATAAATACCTGCATACTGTTGCATGCTTATTGCAATTCAAACACCCATAACAAAATGGCATTTAGTAGAAAACTTATCCACTCCATTTTCTTTAAGAAGAACTAGGAGGCATCACGCTTCCACTCTTTGCAGATCATCCGAACTGCTGAACACCGTTAAGATTTTCCTCCTTTCAGCCTGCTTTTAAGTACCCAATTGCAAATTTGTACAGCATGTGAAAAGACTCCAGCTAGGCCTTTTATCTTCATGGATCAGCATTTCCCAAAGGGTCTGTCAGTCAAATGTGCTCTCCTCAGTACCTATTTGGCCTGGCATCTCGCATCCTATCCCAGGCATTACAACTGATGCCACTGATCTTGGCTCAGCAAATAATCCTTCTAATCACTGACAAGAACAGAGTCTGTACCTCAGTGTTGCTTAGCAAGGCTGTGTACGTAGTAATAAATATTAGTAAGTGAGCTTGACCACACACAGGCAGCAGCTGACATGAATAACTAGGTGCCATTTGAAATTCAAATGACTGTAGGTATTGTCCCTCATCACTGGGAAGTCATTACAAAGGCAGCACTGTACCTATGAACATCCTGCACCCTGGCATGATTCCATCTTCTGAGCTGTACCATGGCACAGTGTCTGGGCGTGGACATCAGGGAGATGAAGATGCCTCAGGTTTGTATAGCAAGACACCATGAAACACACAGAATGTACAGGCACCTGCAAAGCATTCTGAATATCAGAGTATCTGGTATCAGAGTAACTTCCAGCATAAAGACATAACTGTGTTGCCTTTGCAGAGAGCCCAGTATCATCCAGGCTTGAAATGTCACCACATCATCATTTTGTGACTACAGTTCCCACGGGAGTGGTGGCAAGGAGTGCTCCTTAGATCATGGGGGGATCTGTATTCCTTCACAGCACCACATCCAGCTGGGCTCCTGTGGAAAACAACCTTTTGAATCATGTACCAACTAGACACTGACAGTACCTGTACCCAGCTGGCAGAGCCAGCAGATGCCAACAATCACAGGGAAAAGCATGGGAGAGCTGGGGTCTCTCCTCAGTCTGCCCTGTCTCAGCATCAGGGCCATTGTTCCCTAAAGGATGTCTGAGGATTAATTAATGATCCTAGCAGGGTCAGTAAGTAATAACACTTCTTGAGGAACAATAGAAGCTATTTGGTTGTCATGACAACCCACCTTCACTCGTGTGTCTTTAATTTATTCATTACACCGTCCTTTTCCCAATTACATATGATGCAAAAAAATAAAATAAAATAAATAAATCTTGTTTTTCTTGACAGTATCTGTGTCCAGCACAGGGGTAAGACACAGCCCTTTCCCTGAGGCATCTGTCACACAGAAGAATGATGCACATAAAATCCCTTCAGCCTGGAAACTTACATCATGTGGTAACTCTTCTAATCCTTAAATGTTTGTTCTTTAAGATTATTCTGATCTTTAACTGCTTTTTGAAGCTGCTTCACCATGGTGCTTATAGATCTTGTTCTTGAGTGTGTTCTCATGTACAGTGACCCCATTTCACCCCCCACTCCAACATATGTCATAAGGATGGGCAGGCCATCATGCTTGCCAAGTCAATCAAAGAGCTAGAAGGGATAACCAAAAGGCCAGAAGTGGCATGCCTTCACTGTATCAACAGGACTGTGGCACGGACAGTGCTCTGTGCCCACTCTGACTACAGCCACATCACAACAGTCAGAACAATGTCCAAATACTGCCCGGATTCTGCAGGATCTGGAGCAGCATGTGGATGAAGGTCCATGGCAGGAAACACTCTCCCATGCACCCCACAGAGATGTTGCTGTTCCTCTCCAGCTCCAAGCACATACATTTGCCCCAGACATCCTGCAGCAGAGAGAAGCAGGTGCTCACTGGAGAGTGGAGAGAATCACATTCTTATGGCAACGTTTGGGAAGTGTTGCTGAGAGGATGGATGTCTGTGTAGGATACAGCATGCCTGCTCACAGCTGCTCACAACGGCTGGGTGACAAAGTACTTGATCAGCCTTTATAGCCCATGAACACATCTCCAGCAGGAGGTTCATCCTGACCCAGCCTCTGCAGTGCTCAGCTAATTTCTCAGGTCTGTGGAAGAAGGTCAGGGTAGCTGTTAGAGGTGCCCTGAGAACCAAATCCCTCAGTCTCTCCCAGTTGTGTTTGTGCAAACTGGGGTCTTAAGCTACAGGTCCAAACCCCTGATCATGATGGCACTAACAAGGAAGGTGACAACTGATTTATCACATGGGAAAATTCAGGTCCAGTTTGAGACTGGTGGAGGAGATAACTCAAACTTGAACTCTTCCCTGACAGGAAAGATAGATGGAACTAGCTTAAGCCATCTGCCTCTTCTAAGTTGAGCCTAACGTCAAGCACAGCTACTCAATGCCTGTACCTGAATTTCTGATCATAAACACTGTGCAGTATCACTCTTACTGGACTGAGGTATAATATGCCATGCAGATAATGATGGTAATGGTGGTATGATAGCAGAGAGTCTGCAAAAGAGACAGTTCCATATGAGAATCTGAAGGTTCATGACTGGCCCTTTACCCTGGATTGCCTCAATGTAGGCATTCAGGAAATGCAATTTGGAAACCAAATGACTAGTCAGATTGTCTCACCTCCCCTCCTCCCACCACACAACAGCAGAATAGCTGGTGGGCCAGAGAAACAGGGCGAGAGAGTCCAGAAACATATAACTAGGACAGTAGCATTGGGAGACCAAGTTTTTAATTGGCTTTAACAGCAAGAGCTCTAAACCGGCCTAGCATTCTCCTGCATGGGTCAGGAATGGAAGAACTGGACAGCTGATGATAGGAGGTCAGGAATCTTCCATTCCATTCAGCCTCTTGGAAAGGAGTCTGGAGGACAAGCCAATGGGTAGGAGTGAGTTTCGGTTTTTTTGCAAGTTTAGGCAATTATCAGCACAATCCATGTCCTCTGATCCAATCCATGTCCTCTAAAGGCTCCTGAGAGGCCAAACCCATGACCAAAATAACAAACAAATTTCACCCCAGACCACTGCTATCTCAGATGATTTTTTTTTAACTTCTCAATGGTATGAAATGCTCCAGCCTACCAAAAGCACTCAAAGCCAGATCTCCATTAGATGCCTCCCTTTCCAGTACATTAGCAAACATGAAAAAACACTCACTGTTTTTCAACTTGGCATACACAAGCTGACTGTAAAGCAACCACTGCCCTTGAATAACTGAAAAATATAATTCACATCTACTCTTTTAAGGCATAAATATTAATGGCTCAGAGAGGTGGCTGTGCAGAAGTATAAGGGAGGATAATCTGCCCTAGGTAAGATGCCACTACCTCCAGAGATGCCAGCAGAGATCCTTCATCCACATGTTCACAGGCATCAGGGATACTTGAGTGTGCACTCACTAACCCTACTAGACTTTACCCCACATTAGGAAGTGAACTACAGTCTTTCAGCATGTCTAACCACATCAAAAAACCACCAGCAGGATTAGGTGTGTACCTACAGAGTAGGTGTGTAGAGTACCACAGAGGTCCTACATGTCAGTGCTGTCATGAAAGCATTTTTTCAGTGATTTCTGAATTGGTTCAGCCTGGGGCTGGGCTGAGGCTGTGGAGACAGCTGACAATCCCAGTGACACAGACATAGATTAAGTGGATGGGAGGAGCAAGGCTCAGATTGAAACCAGTATGTGAGACAGACATTTGGAATAAAACCCCGCACTTCCAATTTCCTTTCTCATCACATTACAGATCATAATTTAATTCCTTCTGCTTTATAGAGGAAGGGTTCTGTCTTAAATCAGAGTTCTCATTACCCCTCCAAATTCCGTGTCCAAAGCAGAATTAAAAAATCCTTCTTCAGGGCCAGAAAGATGTCACTCTTCCTCCAACAACTTCCCAGATGCAGAAAAGATCAGTAGTAAGGGTGAAGGAAGTAGGGGGGGATGTGATTACTTTGCTTTTCAGAAGTGTACCCAGAGATTTCAGATGGCTTCTAGAAGCCATTGTCTTGGAAGTAGAGGAAAAGTCCAGGAGGTACAGGAAAATGGAAGAAGAGTTTATGAATTGTTTTTCTTTTCTTTCCAAACTTACCATATTGACTTCAGAGATCTGGTCAATGCTGGAGATATGGATACTCATTCCCACTGTGACAGGGTTACCTGAAATACAAATGGATTGGGTTAAGACCTTATTCAAGCCCTTGTCCCTTATCTGCTATTAAAGATATTAAAGAATTGCCTAGAAATGAATGGCTATATTTTGAAGCAGTCTCACATTCCCCGAGTAACAAGGATTTCCAATTCACATGTGCAGAAATTATTAGAAAAGAGCAGATTTCTCCAACTTGCAGACTTACAGACTCACCCTTAGGAGCAGTGTAGTCTAAGCTTGATTCTTTAATACCTGGAAGTTAATTACCCCCTAGTTATACAATTATCTCTAGTTATCCCAAACAATGCCTTCAGAGCCCATCAGTAGGCTCCCAGTGGGCTCTCATAAGGTGTTACTGATTTACCATACAGAGAATGGACCATTCTTTGTGCAATCAAACCCATGCAACAAATGGACAGGAAAGATACTCCAGCTCACTCCTCCATTACTGTCTCAGTTCTGAGTGCTCAGTCTAAAAAACCCAAGTGAATTTGAATACCCAAGATACCAGACAAGTACAGGAACCAGAAGTGAGAAAGCAGCACTTGTATAGTGGCTTTTGGAAAAAGAAGTGCTTGGATTAGAGAACAGATCCCCTATTTTACCATGGGCATCAGGGCACACGTCACCCCACATTTTCTTGCCTGAGGCATAGATTTGTTGTAGACATCTATGCACAGGTTTGATGGGAAATTCAGATATTCCCTTACCAAGCTACCCTCATGCTGCAGTAGGTGCCACTGACTGTGGTACACAAGATGGACTTGATGATCTTAAAGGTCTCTTCCAGCCAAACAATTCTATGATTCTATGTGCTCACGAAGAAACACCACACTAGGGCAGTCACAGCTAGATCTGTTGCCCTCCCTTGTCCATGTATATCAAGAGTTGTGTTACCACTTCACACAACCCTGTATTGTCAGGGCAGAAACCAGCCATTTCAGCCACTTCTTCCACGTGTGAGCACCTGAGCTAGATACAGATTCAAACCCACTGATGCCTAAGCAGGTCCCACAGTCAGGCAGCAAGACAGCCTTTTCAGTGGGATTTAAGCCACATAAAACAACTTGCAGAGAGATAGACATCTGTTAACAAAGGAAAAAGCCTCCTGTGGCCTGAGATGGAGTTTCTGCCTGCTCCCCATCTCCTGTGATCCCCATGGCCCCCAAGGCAGAGCATAATCCCACCACAAGCAAAAACCCTCTTCTTGCATGTGCAAGGTGGAAAGTGATTTCTTGCAATACAGTACTAGAAAGGGAAAGCAAGCAGTTATGTCACTCAAGGTATTAACTCTTTCATGGACTCATTGGTGGATCTAAGTGATGAAATATTTACAGATAACCATAAAATGGCTTAGAAAATAATTGGAAGAAACAGGGAGAAGGGAGAACTACACAACTGGAAATGAAGTGATTTTTTAATTATGTGTTACCAGAAGTAGGAAAGTAGTGTCATTAGGGCTGCCTTGTGGTTGGCTGTACTGGTAACAGAGACCCTCTGCTGCAAATTAAGTGACATTATCCTTTAATGGAATGTGAACAACACCAAAAACTTCAGAATCAACAACTGTAATTAGGCTCTGCTATGAAAATCTCCTTAAAGAGGCAGTGCTCTTCTCCAACACTCCTGGGTCCCTTCAGGGCTTCTGGAGGCTTCAGTGCTCAGGAGACCTTGGCAAGCCTCTAAAAATCCCTACATGTGCATGCTCCGAGCCACATCTGTTCTGTACTGCTACATCCATCTTTCACAGGGGAACCAGGAACCAGTCACCAAAGGTGACTCCAGGGAGAGCCAATTCTCCTGCACCTCCCTGGCACCAAAAGCTCACAGTGGCACAGGGAAGCTTTTAAGGATGTCTCATTTTGATAGTTTGCCTTTTTTTTTCTGAAAGCAGGGCCTTGTGATAGAAGCCATAGCAGAAGTAAGTCATCACTACCCCGAGGATCTTGCAGATTAATTGGTTACAATAGGAAAGACAGGGCTGTGTGTGGAGCTGAAGCAGAGCTGGGTAGAAGCCAGCTCCTGACTCCTGAGCCTTTCTACCAGTTTTTTTTCCTTCAAGAGTTGCCCTACTGCCTCCTTTGTTTCCATTCTCTCACCACCAGTTTGTGGGTCATTGTGATTATGTGTCCACTCCTTCCTCAGCACAAAAAAAATGTGGTTTTTCCCCTCCCACTGTGTAGGAGACCCACTGAAACCAGCAGGTTGGATGGTTATATCAGGAGAGCACTGGGTATATGTGGTCATATACAAGTATTTGTCAAATCATAGTCTATCCAATCTGATCTATTTGTCTAGACATTTATGCTGTGTTCATCACCATGGTATCTGAGTGCCTGAGGTCATGCAGTGACTCAGTGTCAGAGGCATGGATAAGATCCAGACCTCCAGACTCCCAGTTCCAAGATGAATGCTGAAGTGAAGATCAGCCATGCTGATCTGGGCTGAGCTGCACTCAGCGGCCACTCACAGTCAGCAATTTACTCCAGGAGGGAGCTGGGATTGTTTAGTCTGGTGAAGAGGAGGCTCAGGGGACACCTTATTGCTCTCTACAACTACCTGAAGGGAGGTTGCAGGGAGGTGGGGGTCGACCTCTTCTCCCAAGTTAAAAATGCCAGCATGAGGGGGAATGGCTGCAAGTTGCGCCAAGGAAAATTTAGGTTGGATATCAGGAAGAATTTCTTTCTGGAGAGGGTGGTCAGGCATTGGAATGGGCTGCCCAGGGAGGTGGTGGAGTCCCCATCCCTGGAAGTGTTTAAAAAACGTGTGGCTGTGGTGCTGGAGGACATGGTTTAGGGATCCTGGCAGTGCAGGGTGAACGGTTGGACTCGATGATCTTAAAGGTCTCTTCTAGCCAAATGATTCTATGATTCTATGATTCATGGCCTCTCTAGACACTATCAAGGCCTCCATCCCCTATCTAACATGGCAAGTAGGAGGCTCCACTGCCCACTTGCAACCCCTGGGGTGTGTGTTCATCAACCCACAGAAAGAAGCATGGGGTTGTTAGACAAACACTCCAAAAATGAAAATTAGCAAAATCCTGCCTTTACTGGACCTACTCGTAGCTTGATTACATGGAAGTCAATTCACCTTCTCAATCCCTATTGCAGCAACTGGCTTCCAGTGTCCTCAGGACAGGGCTGCAAAAGCAAATATGCAGCCACCAGAAAAAGCCTGCCCTACCTCTCATACAGCCCAATGGAAAACTAGACCAGCTGCTGTCCAACTTTCAGGCCGTAAGTAGTACACAAAATAAACAAAGGACATAAATTCTGCCAATGTTAATAACTTCAGACAAGAGGGATACAAAAGTAGGGTATTTCATATGTCAGACAACATTACCTGTAAATTTGTCTAAAGAGGCAGAACTTTGCATTTGTGGATCTGAGAGAAGGTAAAACAACGTGATAGTAAAGGTCCATGCTTTTATCTGTGCCTTGCCAATAGATTAAAAAAAAAATAAATAGAGCTTTTTTCCTTGAAGAAAAAGCTTATGCCTGGCAAAGATTTGTAGGCAAGGTCATGAGTGAGTGTGAGAAATTCTACCACTTTCACCAGTGAACAGCACCTTCACCTCAGTGAAACATCCCCATTTCTCACCACCACTGGAGAAATCAGCTACATTTTGTCCTGAAAGTAGTCTGATACCTGTGAAAAATATTCTTAGGAAGTTGGAAGGGAAGCAGACAAAAGAGTTATAATAAAACCTGTCTTTTTTTTTTTTCTGCAAGTAATACTTGTCAAATATAAAACCAGTCAAGGTAGAGAACAAGTTGTGCTAATCTGTAGTATTTTCCCAGCAACCAGTTATTACTCTTGCATTTTATTTTATAATGCTTCAGAGCCCCAGAACTTAGAGCCATGTTGCTATAGAAGTAATTCCTATGGCATGACTGCAGAGGAAAGGTCACATTTCCAAGCCCATGTCTGTGTGCACTACATGTAGAGGTGATGGCAGCCTGGATAAGGACATCCCTTCCAGATCTCAGCCAGTACCTCAGCTGCAGAGAGCAGTGAAGACAATAGCACAAAATCCAGTGTAATAGGTCTCCAGATAGTGGAGCTAAGGTCCAAGCTTCCCTCTCCTCACTCTTGCTAGACTAGAACTAGAGCAAGCCTAGGTTTCTCTACCATCAGATCTCCACCTGCAATGCACACTGCCCAAAACACTCAAACCAGTGGGCAGATAAACAGAGCTCACTTTATCAGCCATTGCAACCACACCATTTTAATGAACTATAGCCAATTCTTTGAGGAGTCTGGTACACACATTTCTCACTACATGAACCTGGCAATGCTGGCAGAGTCAAGGCTTCCTAAGGGACAGTCATTGGCCTCAGACCTACCTTTTAGCCTCACTACAGGAACAAAGGCACTTATGAAGATCTTTGGGTGTTGCACAGTCCATATCTTTTCATTAAAGCAGATCAGAGCTTCTTTAAACCACCAGTGTCAGAAATTCCACAGCATATATTTGGATATTCCTGGACAATATCTTGCTGTATTTCACTGCATTGAAGACGTTTTCTAAATATCCAAACTAAACCCTGTCTGCAGTGTAAATGTAGTTTTGTCTCATCATTTCCCCACAATTACAGTGATAGAATAAATCAATCATCCTTCCTTAACAACAGCCTTTATGTACTGATAAATCATGACATCCCTCTCCCTCCCTCACCAATACTGTCTTGCCTAGATAAAATGCACCTGATTTCTTCAGCCTCTCCTCAGAGGTCATGTTTTCTAAAGCTCTGAAAATTAGTGCCGTTCCCCTCTGGCCTTTTCACAATTTTTCTACATCTCTATTTTAAAGCATGGTATCCAGAAACCAGCCACTAAAGCAAAGATGACATGTCACCAGTACAGAGAAAAGAAAAAGCAACCTCCCATGTACATCGTTCTCATAAAACCACAGAAGCCTCTCCAAACCCACTGCACCCATCCTGGGAGCTACTCACTTCGTGTAGGAGGTTGGAGATGTTAAAGGGGTGACCTAGCTCTTGCTTTTGGAATGCATCACATATTCAAGACAGAGAGTACAGCAGTTTCTCTTTTGGAGAAGAGGATAGATTAAAATCAGCTTTGTCCATGAGCCCCAGTGTTCCCTGCTTGTACCATGCCTGTGACATCACCAGTCTCTGAGAGCCCTGCAGCATCAAGAAAGCTGCTTTAGGGTCTTCTGCTGAGTAAACAAAACAACCACAGAAAACGAGAACCTTCAGTCACCAAACCTACATAAAGAGCAGCCTTATCCTGAAATGGTAAATACCCTCAGGCAGATGACTGTGTCCATGAAAAGTCCTGTTCTTCAACCCCAGCTCTCCAGAAGCTGGAGGACTTCAGTGCAGTGGCACCAAAGTCCAGAAATTATCAAGTCCCAGACAAGGTTGCCCTGCACCAGCTGACAGAACTGTTTCTGAAAAAGCAGAGCCATACAGGCAGTCATCAAGAGGGCAAAGTTTGCTGATATGTGTAGATACAGGACTGCAATGCCTTGCATTTTCACCAAACACAATCAGCAGTTAGAATATTCTGAGTCTTGCCAAAGACATGACTGGCATGCAGAGTGTAATTTCAATTCCAGGACTTTTTCCTTCAGTCTTCTCCCCTCTCCCCTGAGTAAGAGAGAACTGTTCAGTATCTACTTGCTCTTTCTGCAGAAAATGGTTTATCCAGGCCACTACTACCCTAGCTTTATGTTTACAGCTTCAAACCATGACCCACATCACTACTGTATGCAGCAAAGAGTGTGTTATACAAGGGATGACAGACATGGTTACTTAGGAGGCAAGAGCTCCCAGGTAATCTAAGGTGCAGAAGGTAGCCCATTTAGCACAAGACAGCAGGTCCTTATCTCCCTAGCTGAGGAGCTTCTGTCTGGATGCAACCACACAATCTCTTAAGAGATACAACATCAAGCAAAAACTCAGTGTTAATATCACTCGAGGAGCAAGAAAATTTGAACATGTATCATGAAAGCATAAATATTTTGGGAACCACTTTCATCCAGCATCTGATTTGCAGTGACTTTTAGAAGTGCCAAGTTCAGCAGGGTCTCTTGAGAACCTACTTAAACTTTTGCAACAAAATATAGACTTAAATAACTATTAAACACTCTCCAACACTTGTTCAACTTTTTTAAAACTCTTTACCCCCTACCTGAAACTGATGCTGTTCACTAAGCTGGACAGGCTCAGAAAAACACTGAGTTCAGAGACAGTTATCGAAGGTCTCACACCCACCCCACCCATCTCATTGTAGCACATGACCCCATGACATCCATGGGTTTTAAAAGGGCAAAGCTCACCATGACATGATGCTGTCACAGTTATATAGCACCAAAAAGAGAGCTGGTCTCATAGTCAGCACATATGACATTGACTTCTCATCTGTGGGGGAACAGGGCTTGTGAGGAGCTTCCTGCTGCCATCTCCTCCACATGACACAAGCTCAGTATTTTTGAGCTGAACACCAGGGCCCTGCTCTCCAGAATATCAGGGGATGCTAATGCCTGCTGCTTCCCCAGGGATTCATTGTTCTGCAGGGGTGGGAAGGTTATCTACTACCACTAATTCTCATGGACATTGCAGCTAGTCTCCCAGTAGGTCTGGCAGGAAAGAGTTTCTTCTGCATGACAAGTTTCCTGCATTCTGACATACTTCTTTTGGGAGTGCTTGGCACTCCTTAACAGGCGGTGCCTGCACACAGAACAAGAATGCTCCTAATCTCACTACTAGGCTTTCCATCCATCCACAGCAGACCAAAGTGTCACCCTGCACAAGAAGGCTAATGAGGATTTCCAGTCTGTACCATTCTGCACTCTTAGAAGCCAGGGATTTCATCTTATCCAGTCAGATGACTGAACTGGCACTTTTGGCTTAAGAAGGGAGAATATTCCTGACTTCTCAAGAGAAATTAAAAGAAGTTCTCCCCAAGGTGGTGGCACCAAGGACAGCACGCGTTTGCTGCAACATCTAAAGTGAGGGTACAACCATAGCATGGTTTGAGCACTTTCTGAATATCCAAACACTGAACAGGCTTCAGTAAGAGACAGGGTTACCTCTAAGAAAACAACAAGGCAAATTCTTCAGTAAGGAAACAAGAGATGAAGTACTTACAGAGCAGGCAGAACTGGCCACTCAACTGCTTCTATCCTGTGATGTTTTATGCAAACACACAGGTTAATCTTGATAATGGCAGCCACATTTCCAGCATGTTGCCAAATGAAGCTGTCCCTGTAGATCTGAACATATACAGAGTATTTTCTCAAGGAAGCTGAGCCTGCCTGTGAGACAGTGCTGAGGGATTCTTTTGGAGGAACAATGCTTTCCCAGTGCAGATGTAGCACTCAATCTGTGACTATTCTAGGGAAACCAAAGAGCTAAGGAGCAAAACCCATGAGGCACAGTGGATTACCTAATCTATCTCATGGGCATTTTTAATGGATTAGTAGGTATTAGAGTGGGATATTGCAGATATCCCATGGAAATTTGGAAGTGAGAGGGAACAATCAACTGGCTGCAAAAAGAGTGTAAAGGTTGTCCCAGAGGTATTGAAGGATTACAGAGGAAGCTAAATCAAGGTTGATTTTAAAAGATGTTGGTAGACAGCTACCCAAGCTGAATAAAAACAAGGTCTCACATGTAAAGGCTTAAAACTGGAACAAGACAGAAGACACAAACCTTACAGCACTTGTACTGCTGGTGGATTCAGTTCAACAAAGCACCTGTACACACGTACACATGGCTTTCAGCATTAGGAAAAATCACCGACTACTCAGAACAACATCTGTTCTTGGGAGAGGCTAGGTCAATATTCAGGAGACACATTTTCAAAGGTGTTTCATGCTTGGTGATGAAGATAGTCTTCCAAAGCCTTCTGTATGCATAATTTTTTCCTGGGTGATATACACTCGGTAAGGTTACAGTAAAGTGAGAGGAAAATAAGATCCCAGATTTGCTAAACTGCATATTTGTTCTTATTTACAGACATACAAAACTACATCAGCTTACCAGATCTGATCATTAGCAAGCTGGCACTGCTAGTGGGTCTCAGGCAATCAGCTCTTTAAGAGTAACTTTACCAAGAGCACCTATTCCCAGCTAGCATCCATCTCTTGAACCAGACAACACCCTGCTCAGACCACAGCTAGTGTACGTTGCAGGGCTGCCACAGCCACCAACATCCATCTTTGTTGGAGCAGAGTGGCTGCAGAAGGCAGACACAGATCTGACCATCAAGAAACCAAGGTTATGTCCTGATTTCCTGGTACACTGTGCTGCTAGAGCAAGGATTGGTCACCTGCCCTCTCCTTCCAGGGATATTCCTTCCCGTGTCCTCCAGGACACTCGCACCCCCATTCCATGACTTTGCAGTCTGAAGGGGTTTTTTTTGAATGCTTTGTGTTTGCTTTTATGTCCCTCTCTGCAAAGCCTGGTGCTATGAAACACTGCATTTCTTTACAGTGCCCTGTGCTGGGGAAAAACAGAAACAATGAGCATCCCAGATCCCTTCAGCTCTTACTCTCCACCAAGACTAGTAAGAAGAGTTCAACAGAATGTCCCAGGCAAGCGTGTATTGTAGACTGACAGCAGATCAGTGCAAGACAGGCCTTTTTCCCCAGCAGCAATGTGAAGCATCAGACCCACACTGATCAACCACTCCCACATCTCTCCACCTGAAAAGACTTCCCTCATAACCTGTCAGAATCCTGTCAGGCAAGTGCATCTCTCCTGTGAGCCTTGCCAGTACAGACAAGGGGCATAGTTCTGCTCATGTACAAGGGAAAGTGTGAGAGACTCTGGAGTAGTCCAGACTTCTTTCTTTTACCCAGGCCCTCAGAGCTCACATTTGCTAAATCTTCTCACAGTCAGCTTGAGAACTTGTCTGCAGCCCCAGAATCACTGTTCCCCCAGTTCAGGCAGGCTCAGAAGTCTTTGGTACCCTGTTGCTTCTCATTTCCTAGCCTACCACATGATTTTAAAGAGAGTAGAACTGCAGAAAGGACTGCATTAGATATTTTGAACCCCACAGGTAAATGTCCAAAAGGGAGTTTTTAATAATTTGATAAAATTCAATAATCTACCTACAGCTTTCCACCAAAGAACACTCACCACAAGCCTCAATATGTGCACTTGCCCTGTCCTGCCCAAATTTCAGCTCACCAGGTTAGTCTCTGAGTAGACCCACTCCTGGGGCTCCTTGGCAACCTAGAAATCACTGTTTCCAAGACAAAATGCTGGATTCCTGCACAAGTTCATGTGCCACAAGATCCACAAATGCACACAGTTTTTTAAGCAAGATTAGGGTTGAATCCCTAATACTGGGACTCTCATGGTATCATGACACTTCTTGCAGCAAGCCAGGAGGCAGGAGTGAAGCAAACTAACTGAAAAAAATCACAGACAAACCTCCTACCCACAGCCAAACAGCTCCCAGTATCAGGGGTGGTACTGCATGTGAGACATCCCAGCCTACCTCATCCAGTTTCTGTTTGTTGGAGACAGGACCTGACTGCCCAGCTCCCTCCCTGTCATTGAGTTCACTTAGCTATTTTTCCTACATACCAGCTGGAGTCTGTGAAAATTTATCCCATGTTGCCCATCAGTATCACTTCTCATCTGCCCACTCAGGGCATGAAGGTACTGACCCACCTCTTATATGCTGAGCTTTTCTGGTACATCACCAACAAATGTCTGCTACATGGAGGAATTTCTCTCTTATGTGCCCTGGAAATATCTTCCCCTAAACAACTGCACACATGGACTGTATGTATGTGACCTGTCTTGGAAAACATGATCTCACACACATTACCAAATCCTGAGCAATCTAATCTCCTTAACTGAAAATGAGCTGAACCAATTTAATTTCAATGGGTTAACACAAGCTTCTCCATTAATATTAAATCCATTACTCTGTCTTGAAAGTAGTACTTGTAACAACAAAAAAATATCTGGATGTAATTTTTATTGAAGTGAGAATATAGAAGTGTTTTCCTTTTTTTTTCCCCCAATTTTCAGTTTTTAATGCAGTCACACCTCCTCATCATGAACTCTAATAGAGCATCTAACTCCTGGATTGAATCCAGTTAGACACTCGTAGTATGCAGGGAAAAAAAAAAAAAAAAAGAGGAGAAACAAGCTGGCCAGGTCAGGACAAGCTAAAGTTGCCCGGGTGTTGAATCAGGGCTGAGAAATGCAGGAGCAGCAGGGAACAGCCCTGTTGTGGACCCCTTGCCACACCTCCATGAGATGATGTTTTGACAGTGTTGGACATGGCCCTTCACCCGCCAACACAGTGCAAGGGAAAGAAGGGAAAGAAGGTCACTTTTTTCTTGTTATTTCTGTCAAGTCCTTTGTAGATATAGTCCTTTCCCACTGCCCACCTTACCCTTCCTAATAGAGCCAGATAGTGAGAATCTTTAATGCTGACTTCAGATACCTCCCACTGCCACCTCCCCATACCACCTCGTCCTTTCCTTACCCTACGAAGGACACGTGGCCCTTTGGCTCAGCTCACAGACATGGCTCTAGGGCCACATGGTGCCCAAGGCTGATGCTCAAGGACATTCAGGACAATTTACAGTGCAAGTATTGAAAAAGTGGAGTGAGTCAGGCCTGAAAATATGACATTCACATTAAAATCGTGTGTCTGATTTAGAAATCATGAGAAGCATTGCACAAACACAAACAAGCTTCCCTCCTTCAAATGTTATACATGAGATTACATGTTTCCATTTCTCAGTTTCTGAGTTTCTTGGATATGCCTTCTTTAGTCTGTCCTGCTTTTTCACTACAGTCTCAAGACAGATAAAATCTTACAAAATGCAATGATCACATAGAAGTGCAAGACTTTTGTAGAAGGGAGAATTCAAGTTTGTAAGTTGGTCACTTCTGAAAGGCTGAACTGTTTCGTTGGTGTTTCCATCATTTCAGAAATAATTGATTTGCAAAAGAAATTCAGAAGGATAAAAGTTACCACATTACTTTTCACACCAGCAATTCTTATTTAAAAGATAGGTCTAAATGACATTTGTTTACCAAAATAGTTGCTTTCACTCAGGATGCATGGATGAGCAAATCTTGCAGAGATTTTACTTATATATTAATCTCCAGCAATTCAACAACATAATAATAATGCATTATTAACTTCAGTACTCATCAGTTTTTTTTTCTCTAGCTTTCCAAAAATTTCCTACCGAGCTGAGACCATCCCCCAGAGACCAGGAGACTGGGCTTTCCTGTAAACCTTTTCAGCTGGAAAAGTTTTCCATCTTCAGATGATAATGTCCTACCAATAGGCTCCCATCTATAACTTGGGTAGCATCCTCTCCTGGTGTCACAGCCTCTGATGTTACACCCAGAGCTTTGCCACCTTCATTGGGCAGCCCCTTCTTTATGAATACCCAGCTGAACTGCTTAGTGCAGTCCCAAAACCTGGTTTTCCCCATGGCACAAGATTTTTTTTTCATTAGGACCTGTTAAGAGGAAGGTGCACTTTGGTATTCTCACATATCAGCTGCCTGATGAACATGGGTCCCAGATACAAGCCCAGGTTGATAAACTGTAATAGGAACCAAGTAAAGATTAGTGCTTCTAAGACACTGCTTTTGGTAGGGATTGGTCTGTGTAGTACATAAAAGTCTACCACAGCCATCAGTGGCTGACATGGCACAGCAGGCTCAGAAAGTGGAGACTCATACTGAGACAGGCAAGGTTCTTGTGTCCCTTCTTGCTAACAGCATGGGGTGAAAGCATGAGAAGACGGAAGGTTGGAATTAGTGCAATAGCCAGGACACCCTTCCCACTCTTCCTACTGCATGACATGGTCATACACAGTGAATGTATTATCTTCTAGATATTTTTTTTTTTAATATTCAATGATCAGATTTTCAAAATTTCATGTTTTCTGAAAAGACCACAAAGGAATGACCAGGGGAATGTTCCCTCCTGACCAGAGGAATGTTCCCTCCTTCTCCATCCACTAAAAGGGGAACTATTTATGAACAAAATTAATGCCCATTGCATGTGAAAGCTTTTCTTATGGCTATGCCCCTTCTCTGCAGCATCTGCTTATTCATTTTGGGTATTTCACAGGCTAGGCTAGTTAAAGGAAAGGTCAAAGTTAGGTGACCAATCAGTCACTAGAACACTGAAGTTGGTAAGGTCTATTTGCTATTAATAAAGAGCAATAGCAGGAAGTAGAACTTCCCAGATATATTTCTTGCACTACCATGGTTTCTCTGTGCCATCCTCAACAAACTGTCCCCCTTTGGTGTCCCCTATATGTCAAATGGACCTAGCAGTGGCCTGTCATCACACAGGTAGTGAGGAAGATGCTAGTCGGTGTTGGCACAGCACAGAAGCCGTGCTGTTATCTGTCACACAGACTCGTAATGCCACCCCAGAACAAATTAGAGTTGTGCATAATCAAAATCACATCCAGCTCAGCCCTGATTTCAGAATCCTTTTTGGCTGGTGATGATGTCCAGAGCAGAGAGAGCACAGCTTGATTTCCAGAGCCAGGCTGAGCTGGCAGAACTGGCAGGTAGAAATATCTTGTTGTGACTGGTAAACTGAGCAAGTTTGACATGGAAACCACTGAGGGAGAATAAATATGGAACAACAAGATGTATTTTTTACAGAGGCTTTTTTTTCCAACTATACTGTACTCAGAGCCATCCCAGACTTGTGGTCCTGAGATCTGGGCAGGGAAATTCAAGCCGTGGTAGGTTTGACCAAGGCTCACTGAGTGAGTGACAATTACTTAACAGCACTATTCATATAGGACTGCAGAGAGCAGGAGAAACAAGAAGGGGAGGGACAAAAGATCAGAGGAAGAAAAGAGGTTTCAGCTCTGACAAAAAAACAAAGATAAATGCCCAAACCAGAACAGCCTATAGGAACTGTATGATGAGTGTTCCCCAAACCAGCCTGAGATTCATTCCTTGCTCAAACAAACAGCAGCATTCCTATGGCCTTGGGAGGATGGGTTGACTGTGAAGAGCTCTGTTTCATTCCATCAATCACTGGATCTCCAGAATACCTGCTCATCTGAACCACCTCTTTGTGCTATAGGGCTTCACCATCCAGCATTCTTCCCTCTCATGTATGTGATGTGAATTCCTTTAATGGGCTTTATGCTGTCATTAAGCTCATTATTTGTCTTGTCCGTGTTTCTAGTTATGTTTTAACACGTGCATGGTATTTCACACGAAATATCAAGATATAAATACACCCCCCCCACCAAGGGCTATCTGCAAGAATGCATCTTACAGACTACCACACCAAATGCTCTCATTACCACTGAATCAATCTTAGATCAGTTCAGTCTGACACTTTAGTAGCCTCCAACTTTTTTTTCTTTCAACCAGACATAGGTGAGAAAATCACACACACACACACACACACACACACAGAGACTATCTTTCAGGTAGAGTAAAAACTACAGCATAGACCTTGGTTTTTATATCTCACACTATGTGCATTAAAAAATATTGTTCTGCCCAACTGTGATACTCGGAGTCTTAGGAAATGAACAGTGGGGACATGTAAAGCTGCTCTGATGAGAAGCTCTAGGACTGTGGGACTATATTTTGAGTAATCAAAAGGACTTGTACTGATGGATTTTACACTCTTTTTATATTTTACTTTCAGTGGTAGTCCCTTGAAGGCAAATCTGCCAGTGGGAATAATCTCAGAAATGGTGTTATATAGATATTAGTCAAGGAGAAAGATAGGTCCAGGCGAAATGGCAAACATCCTCCATACTGGCTATAAAAAACAATCTGTCTTTAATCAGTTAATTAATTAAATAGTATTGAATCATTCTACTAATCAGTAACTTGAATGCATTGTATTCAATCATATGAAAACTATGACTAAGAAAAAGGCAAAATGGAATAAATGCTTTGTTAAAATGATGATGACATCTTTCTTTTAGAGAGATATCTCAGACCCCTAATTAACCACAGTGCACTACCATGGACTAGCTCCAGCAGTGCTGGAAAGTGGCTGTGTCAGGGAGCAGAGATGCAGGGAAAAAGTACTCCAGCCAAGGGTGGAAAGGAAGATGGAGGGCAACGGGATGCAATTATCTGACATGGGCTTTGGCACAAACGTGGGAATCAGCATCTCCTGTGAAAGAATACTGGCTTAATGGATGGCAGCAAGACTTCATGTCCTCCACTAAATACAGAAAAAAATTCTTGGTACTACCAAGGACAGCTCTTGGATAGGCAGACAGATTGCTCAAGAACCCAAGTCCAATTTGACTCTGGGCTGAGACAGGAGAATTCATCTGCACTGCTGTCTTCACCATGCCTCCCAAAACTCCCTCCACTGCTCCGTGTCAGAGGTTCCTGTTTCTGAAGGAGGTTAAGATCTTGCAGGGCCACAGATGAATGCACAAATACATTCAGAATCTGCAGCAAGAAGTTCTCAAGGTCTATCACACTGGAGGAAGGGACTGGTCTAATATTCTAAAATCTTATTGCACTCAGAAAGAAAAAGCATGAGAAAACAAAATAGAAGAAATTTAGGTGGCAAGGTGCCTGTTGCTGAATGGATGTTATGGAGGCAGTTCTTATTTAAACAGTCCACAGGATTCCTTGTTTTATAGAGGATGGATTTGCTCTGAGGATGATGCATGATTATGCACCAGAGGATAGCACTGACAGTAGGGTCCCTGCCTGAGTTGATGAAGATGCTTACAGCCTTGCAGTGACCTGGGGAGAGGCTTTCAGGAAAGGAAAGTTGTTTGTTTATCCCAGTCCTGTTCTCCAAGACTGGATGTGTCAAAAGGCTTCCTATGTGCTTTTTCCTGTGCAAGTCACCTAAACCTCTCAGGTTTTGGTGAACTCTGCATGACTCTCTCTTGGGGCACTGAGGCTGAGGACTCACAGCTGTGGCTGAAATCAATAGGATGTGTGCAGTGTGCTGACTACAACACTGCTAAGTATTCTGGAAAATCAGATGTTTTGTCTGGGCACCCCAAAACAGGGGATACCTTTGACTCCTTGGAGGGGTGAACATGTTCATGCTGTACTGGTGTACTTGACAACAATTATAAAAGCAACTAATTATGTGTTGTGAGCAGGTCTGAACACAAAGCAGTCAAGAAAACATGAGTCCAAGATAGTCTTTGCCTGCTCAGTCCCAGGCTTTGTATTAGACATGCAGCTCACTCTAATCGAGCTCAACCAGACAATCACCTGCCATGACCACCTCAGCTAGTCCTACAGTGTCATGCTCTCATCCTCAGACCCTCTTGAAGTACAAGAACAGCATCAGTTCCACATGAAAATGACATCTCCTGTGTGCTCTGCAGAGGTGTTCAGGAGGAAGCAGCTGTTGGACCTTGTCTCCTCATGCACCCTCACAAGATGACTAAATATAGAAGCAGGGAGAAATCCCAATTCTGGCTTTTCTGAAGTCCTGAATGTCTGACTTTACAGCCTCAAAGTCCTTTTCACAGCAAGTATTTCCTATAAAAAGAGCAAAGTGGAAAAAATAGAAATTCCATCATGTGGCAATGTGTTAACATCCACATATGTCCCAAGAAGGACGGGATCCTTTCACTTCCTGCCACTTCAGTTAATGAAGTAAGACACAACAGCAGGAGGTTGTCATCTTCCTTCTGGATTAGCCCTAGAGAGGATGTGACCCACGGTTGAAGCCAAAATTCATGTAAATGGGAGGAATTGAGGGCTGCACGACTGCAGCCAGTTTCCCTGACCAAGAGCTGCTTTTTCTTCATGCCCTTTTCTCACGAAGGGAAGTGGGACTACTGGCAGCCCTGGTGCCATATCCAACTTCACTTTGGTCCCAGATGACACTGGGGTTTGCAGACATCTCCAGACAGCTCCTGCTCTTCCATCCTCAACTTACTCCTCTCCAATCTGAGCCATATTCACCCCTCTACTTTCATATCCATATCTGCTCCTCTGCCCTGACAGAGTATAGGGAAGGAAAGGGGATAATTCATGTTGTGGTAAGACTCTGTGAGGTGTGGCATTTCAGGTTACCTTGTACCCAACTTTGGACAGTCTGTTCTGTGGACAGCCCTGGCTGGAGGAGTTCCTTCCTAATAAGTCTCATTTCCTTGCCCCAAAGCATGGAAAAGAGTTGCATCAAGGCATCTCAGAAGGTTAGGGAAAATCAAATCTGACTGTTTAAGAGTTAAGCATTTTTGCCACAGAAGTGGAGGGGAAGAGAGCTGGAAAGCTGAGGACTAAGCCCTTGAAAGGCATTTTTGCAGATCCTCCTGTTCCCAGGACAGGCAGCCCGAGAACTGAGCCTGCCCGCCTACTGGGCTGCCCCCTTCCTAGCCCCACATCTGATCCTTCCTGCAGCAGCACCACCTCTTTGGGATGCCACACTGGTACCAGAGGTGGTGGGGCCACAGCATTTGTACCAGCAGGTCACTGGTGGCCCTGGGCACCTATCTGCTACACATGCATCCAGGCCAGTCTTGATGGAGGTACTATCAGTTTCACCATCCAACATTTTAGAAGAGGAAAAACCCAGCTTATACATCCCTCAGCTTGTTCTCAGAAATTTTGGAATAGTTTTGTCTAAAATTTCCCCCCCTTCCCTTTGAAGAGTCAAAGCAAGCTAGCTGCATGAAAAAAACACAGCACTGTGGCTGCAATTTATATGCAGTAGAAAACAGGGACGTTTTCAGGAAGCCTTAATAATGTGCAATACCACCAGCCTTGACCATGTAAGAAACCAATTTCCCATTCCTTGCAGTACAAGACCACTAAGACCAGCTGTTTCTGGGCCACACAGGTTGGTGCCCTCTCACATCCCCCTCCAACCCCTGCCACATTCATGCCAAACAAGGCAGCCTCTTAGCCTGCCAGCCCCACCAGTTTCAAAGCCCTGAACTACTGACAATGATTCCCTGCAACACTTTATGTATCAGCAATCATTTATTTTAACAATCCTGGGTTTCAGGCGATGCTGTTATGCAGGGAAGTGATGAGGATTTAATCCCCAGGTCCACTGAATTTAAAGAAGCCTTTGAAAAAGAAGTGCTGGAGAACAAATTGGATATGAGTGGAAGATTAGGTCCTCAAGAGGGCACAGGTGTGATAGAGAAGAGAGGGGCTTAGGGCAGGAGGGGCATGAGAGAGAAAAGAGTGCAGTCAAGATCATAGAATGAATAGTAGAATGGCTTAGGTTGGAAGGGACCTCAGAGTTCATCTAATCCAACCTCCCCACCATGGGCAGGGACACCTCTCAACTAGATTAGCTTGTTCAAGGCCTCATCCAACCTGGCCTTGAACACCTTTAGGGAGGGGGCATCCACAACTTCTCTGGGCAATCTATTCCAGAGTCTGAACACCCTCATACTGAAGAACTTCTTCCTAAGATCCAGCCTAAACCTATTATCTTCAGTTTAAAACCATTTCCTCTTGTCCTTACTGGACAGTCTTGTAAAGAGTCCCTCTCTAGCTTTTCTGTAGATTCCCTTCAGGTATTGGAAGGCAGTTATAAGGCCCCCAGAGTGTCCTCCTCTCCAGGCTGAACACCCCCAGATTCCTCAGCCTATCCTTGTAGCAGAGGTGCTCCAGCCCCCAGCTCATCTTTGTGTCCCTTCTTTGGACTCATTCCAATTGATACTGCAGTTAAGAGGGAGTTTGGGTGTCAAAGGAGTGAAGTGAGACTGAGTGTGACAATAGCTGGGAAGCTGGGTCAGAGCAGATAAGGAGCAGGACACAGTCTTGTTTCAACCCAAGATTCCCCAAGTTCTAATTCTCTTTAGGAAATTTGGAATTAAAAATGGGGCAGGGAAAGCTGCTGGATCCATGGGCATGAAAACATAGGATTTGCTGTGTAATCCTGAGGGCTTCCTGGTCATTCATTATTTTACCAGGAATTTTTAGACACTGCACAGCACCCAGGAGAAACACTAGGAACTCTGCACTCTATGCGGACTGGGGGCAAAGAGCAGACCTTGCTTTTGGCTAACAAGAGCTGCAAATGATGCTGGGAAATCATAAAGCGTCCACTTTCCATCCACTCCTGGGAAGCAGAGCCATCTTCTTGAAACTCTTGCAAAGTTGCTGGGCTGGAAATGTTGCACCAACAGATTGCAGCTGAGTCACTGAGCTCGAACGGGATCCTCCTTGCCATTCCTTCAGTGCCTTCTCTACCCTGGAGCAATACAGTCTTTCTTTGCATTCTTTTTTTCTGTCTTTCTTTTTTTTAAACTATGGAATTAATGCTCCTGAGAGTGAATGCCTAAGAGCACTTACAAGAACCACGGTGCTGCTCTGAAAGCTACCCCTCTCCCCAATCTGTGGCCCTGCAATGCTTCCCAGACCTGATCTGCAGCATCCCTTACTCATCCAGTCCTAAACAGCAAGAACCCTGCTTGCCTAACTGATGTAATTATTGTGTTTGCAATATACTCACCAAATATTGTCCCCATACTGTTCATTCCTGAGGCAAGGGCCAGATGGATGACACCAACACGTGATTTGCTATCCCTGTGAGATAATACTGGCTTGCTCCCCCAGACCAGAGAAGGCTCCCTAGCATTTCCTGCCAGAAGACCTCACTCTGAATCATTGCTGATCTTGCAATATCAGGACAGAGGTCTCCCTCTCCAGCACACCAAGAGCCCTGCCTGGATCTTCCTCCTACCCTGCAAATCCCTCCTCCAGGTCTCCTCCAGATTCCCACCATAATCCTGGCCAAACTCCTTAGACTTTCTCTTCAATGATCCCCTGCCCTTTCAGTCCCAGCCCATCTCCTTGCTCAGCCCATGAAAACTGGGTTTTGTGTGTCCCACCTTGACACTGTCACACTTCAACACGGTGTGCTACTCCAGGGACTGGGGGACTGCATCTGAAAAGTAAGAGGGGACTGTCTAGGGGTCCCTACACTGAAAGGCTTTATCATCTGTGTGCTAGGGACTGATAGACCTGCTGTCCCTTCAACACCAGCCCCTTCACTTCACCTCACCTGGTCCCTGACCACCTCAGGCTGCCCCCACTGAGCCAGGATAGGATTGCTTTCTGAAGGAGTGTCTTCATATTTTTCCATTACCTCCACATGCCTCCAACTTAACCCCTTTCTTCTGTGTGTCTCCCCATTCATCCCAGCTTTCCAGATAAGCACATCACAGCCACTACCACAGCACCACCCCTGAGAGCTGACCTGCTCACTGGCCTAATGGGTTTCCAAAGGGGTGGGGAAGAGGGGAGGAGATTGAGTGGCTGATGCCTCTCAGCCACCCAGCTCAGCCCAGAACTAACGAGGCATCTCAAAATTAAAAAGTGAACTGCAATCCCCAGCAGGCCTGTCCTCCTTTTGGCATTAGTTGGAATTCTCTTTCTCTTAAAAAAGAAAAAGAAAAGAGGACTGAAGAGCCATGAGTTGCATTTGGAACCACTGAAGCACCACATCCCACAGATGGTAAGGGTGCTGAAATGGAGATGTAGAAGTACTGGCTCTCTTAGAAAGGCTGTGATGTGCAAGATCTGCCTTACCCACAGCAAAGAGCACGAGAGGTACATGGTAATGAGCTTTTCTAGTGCCTCTGCATCCAAAGGTCCCACCCTCCTCCTGTTCTGCAGGCATCAACCCTGGGTGTGTGGAGAAGTCACCACTGGGTACAGCTGTATTATCATTCCCACAGGGCTGAGCAGGTGGGGACAGTGCAGGGGTGATTGCCACCAGGCACTGAGGTGGGGGGAGGATGACAAAAAGTAAACAATGCTCCTGTAGGAGGAAGATATGGGGTGAGCAAGCAGGGAAAGAGAAGGGAGGAAGGGAGGGCAGCCTGGTTCATTGCTTACGTGGGCTGCTTTTCTCCCATGGGAACCTGTCTGGGAAGGACCTTTCTCTGCCCATACCTCCAGCGTGCTCAGCACCAGCTTCTGTGACCTTTCTGCCCTCCTTGAGCTGCAGAGGACCAAAGGTTCTGTCTTGTAGAAGTTTGTCTCTGGAGCAGCAAAGCTTGTCTCACAGACAACTTGAGTGGTAGCTGTTTTGGTCCAGCCATCTCCACTCCTCCTGTAGCCCTGTCCAGCCAGACACCTTGGTCACTGCTGTGCCAACCTTGACACAGACTCCAAGCAGTACCTGGCACCCCTCAGAGATGCTGTCTTAGCCATTTACAGCTCAGTCTGAATGGTCTTCTCAATGCAAGAGCACAAGCAGGTGAAGAGTGATAGCATCCCTCAGCAGAAATGGCTTATGGTTGCCCTGTTGGAAGGAAGACCAGGGGTGGCAGGATGGTTGAGGTACAGCAAATGGGGGGACTGCAGGGCAGTGTCCTGGAGATTATCCCAGTCCTCAGGGTGGTGAGACTGGAGTTCAGGCCAGTCCCACACATATTATCAGTGATATGGATAAGGGGACCAGGTGCACCCTCAGTAAGTTTGCAGATGACAACAAATTGAGCAGGAGGCAGGGATCCCTGCTTGAGGGCAGAGATGCTTTACAAAGGGACCTGAGCAGGTTGGATTGATGGGCCAAGGTTAATTGTATGAGGCTTAACAAGTCCAAGTATGATGTCCTGAACTTCAGTCACAACAACATCAGGCAACACTACAGGCTTGGGGAAGAGTGGCTGAATAGTTGGCAGAAATGGACCTGGGGGTGATGATGGACACCCAGCTGAACATGAGCCAGCAGTGAGTGTGCCCAGGTGGCCAAGAAGGCCAACAGCATCCTGCCCATATGGGAAACAGTGTGGCCAGCAGGTGAAGGGAATTGATAGTGCTCCTGTACTTGGCACTGGTGAGGCCACATCTTGAGTCCAATTTTGGGCACCACAGTATAATGAAGACATTGAGGTGCTGGAGCAGGTCCAAAGAAGGGCAACAAAGCTGGTGAGGTGTCTGAAGAGCATGTCTTATGAGGAGAGACTGAGGGAACTGGGGTTGTTTAGACTGGAGAAAAGAAGGCAGAGGGGAGACCTTATTCCTCTCTACAATTGCCTGAAAGGAGGTTGCAGGGAGGTGGGTGTTGGTCTTTTCTCCCAAGTAACTAGTGGTAGGTCAAAAGTAAATGGTCTTAAGCTACAAACAGGGCAAGTTTAGATTGGATGTTAGGAAAAAAATCTATACTGAAATACTAGTGATGCGGTGGAACAGGCTGCCCAGGGAGGTGGTGGAGTCACCATGGTTTAGTGATCATGATGTTAGGTAGATGGTTGGACTTGACAATGTTGGAGGGATGTTTCAAACGTAATGATTCTGTGATCCCTGAGTGATGGCAGGTCTGCAAACACACAAGCTCCACGGTTTTGCCCAAAGTGTGCCTTTGTCAGATGCACACAGTTCATTGCAGGGAGCTTTGCCCTCTCTACAGCAGCTCTGTCCATGAACAAGAAGACACAAAGAGCTCGACACATCCTGGCACGATCCCACTGGACTTCTCCTAGGAATACTTTTGGCCCAAAATTGAGAAGAGCTCTGGGCACAGCAGTGGAGCAAGGAAGCTTCCACCCATTTCCCTTGGACATGGAATGGTATTGATCCACAGGTTTCAGATTCATCACTCAGCCCACCCTTCCCTCAGCTGCAAATGCTTGCGGGGCAATTGTGCCAAAATAAGCTTATCCTTGGGCAGGGGGCCAGACATGTTGGGGGTTAGGGCATCTCTGCACACCCAGCACCAAAGGCATGGTCACTGGTGCTGCCAGCCAGGACTTTGCACTGATGAGCAAAGAGAAGGGCAAGAAGGCATGAAAGGCAACAGTGAGATGAGTGCATGAAGGTTAGGTGTGTTACCATCACCATCCTATTTCTCTGCCTGAGTGCAGGAAAATGCAGTTTATACTTTGGTAATTCAAAGTAAAAGCAAATAAAATGCAACAGTTCTTCCAAACCATCCATTTTACAGTCAGGAAGGACACGGTACCTGCCAAGCCTGTACACAGCACAGACCTGGTGACAGAGCTCTTCAACGGGCTGCCCAGAGAAGTTGTGGAGTCTCCATCTCTGGAGACATTCCAGACCCACCTGGGTCTGTTCCTGGGTGACTTGGTCTAGGTGCCCCTGCTCAGGCAGGGGGGTTGGATTAGATGATCTTCTAGGTCCCTTCCAACCCCTGACATTCTGTGTGATTCTGTGTGATTTTGTGTGGGTCAGCACCACTGCCTGCACTGACCCCCATGCTACCTTGCTCAGGCTGCAGGAGGGCATAGTCCATGTCCTGGGATGGACTGGATGACCTGGGAACATGGCATCAGAGGACACAGGCTGTGAAATGGACCTGAGCTGATGGACCTCCAACCCCATGGCACTCTGCTACACCCCCATGCTCTGTGCCTTCACAGAGCCAGATCACCTACTGTTTTACTGTATCATAATCAGCTCCATGGCTTGAATTATGATTTTCTCACTGTTTTAATGTCATCTCTGCAGGTGTCCCCCTCATAAAACATGACTGCAGCAATTCCTAAATTTGGGACTGGTCAGATAATAGGGACATTTCATGTTTCCCACACAGAGCCTTTCAATCAAATCCAACTATATCTGCTGTTCAAAGGAGAGGAGGGGGAACCCCTCTGCAAGCCCCTCCAAAGCAGTTCCCCACTGCACTGAAGTGACCTCCCAGAATTCCCTAAGCACTACAGAGGCTTGGAGGCATCTCCAACCCACAGCCCTCTCTGAGGCCAGGGTCCAGTAGCACTTGGTGCTGCCACCTGAAAGTCCCTGTTCCATCCTGGGCAGAGTGCAGTGGTGAGGATAGTGGGGATGTACCTGCATGGTGAGGGAAAGCAGGCTCTGTTTGAAGGGTAAGGGGAGGTAAGTGGATGGAAGCAGGTTTGGGTGAGGAGCAGGGAAAACAGAGGCTTCAGGAACAGACAGAATCATTCATAGGGTCATGGGAAACTAGAATACACTGGGGTGATTTCAAAACCTGATGGAATCTGTGGGGATATTCCTCCATCTTCAGGTTAAAGGAAGAGTGGATCAGGCCATTTGGGAGAAAACTTCTCTCTTACATTGCCAAGGAATTGGCCCTGACATCTTTCTTCCTTGAGAGCACAAGTGTGGATCTGATTCCCAGCAGCCATGTGGAAAAGAACATCTCAATGTGGTTCCTGTCCTCCTGTAGGCTGATGATCCCACAATTCCATACATCTCCTCTTGAGGAGGTAATATCATTGCCCAGAAAAGACTGAAAACAGACAAGCTCCACAGACTGAAGCCAGAAGTCCTCTAAAGCCACATTCCTGCTGTTCTGGGAACCCTGTGGTTCTACCCTGCCTGCTCCTCTCCAACTAACGAAGCTCGTAGGATGGTACCCGAGGATTATTTCATATTCATCTACACCAGGAAGGCAAGGAGAAGAACCATCCCATTCTCTGTTTTGCTCACAGGACACAAAAGAGGATTTGCAGATCCTTGCATCTCCTATCAAATAGCAGCCAGGCCTCCAGCTCCCCAGGGAATATTTTATCCCATATTGTTGCTGAGGGGGCAGCCTGGCAGACCAACAGCCCTGACAATGATCACTCCAACACTTTGTAGGGAATTGAACTAAAATATCTGACACTGGGAACGGAAGAGGAGGAGGGATGGCCTCCTGTCTGCAGTGGAGGAAAGTTTGGAGTAGAAGTGAACCAGAGTGTCTCTATAACAGCAAAATACCCTCAGAAACATCAGACCATGGACAACCCTACTCTGCAGAAATGGGTGATGGCAGGAGGAGAGGAGGAGGGAAACTGGGAGGCAAGAAAGAAGAGGGAGCAGAGAACTAGCAAACAGCAGAGTGCAGGAGACATCAGATGGGAGACAATGCACGAGGCTGGTGTGTGCTGTGAGTGGCCAAGCCAGAAGCACAGACACGTGCTGGCCCCTGTGCCCTGCTTCCCACAGGCAGTTGTCACCATACCTCCGAAGTCAGGCCTGAGGCGGACGTCATAGCCTTTCAGCAGTTTGTCCACAATCTCTTTCACCACAGAAATATTCCCAGTGGATGGGCTGAAAGACAAAACGAGAGAGTCTTTGTCATCCCCTGTGTAGGCAGGTGTCCTGGCCAGGCAGGGCTGCCACAGCATTCCTCATGCCTCACAGCACCAAGCCCCTCTGTGAGCTACCAACATCCCAAACAGACAGAACCTCCCCGTTTCCTTTCTCACTCATATTTTCCTGTTCCTGGCACAAATTTTGTCCCCTGACCTGCACACGAGCCCCACAGGACTGCCAGGCCAGTCCTAAGGAATCCTGGGCACTGAAGTCTCAGATGTTTTTTCTCCTTTTCCTTGGCTCACCCCACCTCCTGGTACCTCAGAATCCATCCCCTACCCTCCCACTTGGTGTTTTCCTGAATTCCAGCAGTCCTGCTGGGCTGGTTCACCTCTCAACATGGGCACCACTCACCACAGGTACTTTCTCCCTGGTCTGACAGGTAGACCCACAAACTCTGGGAGCTTCACAGTGCCCTGTCCATAAGATGGATGCACACAAACACACACAGAGGCAGAAATCGTCCTTTCTGTTCCACCAGGGCATGCATTGGGTAGCTGAAACCTCTTTCTTGAAGGGTTTCTTCCTCTGCCCTTTACCAAGCTGGGCACTTGCTCCTGGTCTTACAATGCACAGCACAGACTTGTCGTGCACAGGGGTCCCCACTAAACAAGTCCCCAGCCAGCAGGTGCCCTGCACTGTCACACACACCAATGCAACCTCCACTTCTCAGGGCATACAGGTATTGATTCATATTATTGAAGTAGAGGGAAAAACAACTCTCTGTTGACCCGTGACCTCAACATATGGCTGATCTTTGGCAGGTACAAATTCACTTTCAGTCATTCAGCATCACTGTGCCTTCTTAGCAATGCAAACCAAGACAGAGACAGGGAAGGAGAGTCCATACTTCCTTCTGAGTGCCAGAGCAGCAATCCTTTCCCTCCTGCCCCTCTGGCTTGTACACAGGGCAGGCAGTTGTCCTCTCTAACACTGATCTAGCTCCTCCAGCCATTTCAGCAAGAAGGGAGCTCTCTCTAAAAACAGCCTAAGAGCTGAAGGAAAACTGAAGATGGGAAACCAGAAAGCAGAGGATGCTAAAAATATTTAATCTACTCAGTGCTGCAGGGTATAGAGGTTTTCTGCCTGAATACCCAGCCTCTGTGCCACCCTCACCCCTGCTTTGCATGAGAATAGAGACCCTGCCGGTGACAACTGCTGCTCTTTGCAGTCACCCACAACAGCATGTCTCCCTGTCAACACTGCCTCCCACACCACCCCAGTCAAGATGGAAAGATGCACCACAGCACTATCTCTGCTAGCCAGCTCCATTGGAACACTAGACACCAGGGCTTGCACTGCCACATCCATGTGTCTGCACACACACACACACACACACACAGACGTGCATGCTCTCCTTCTCCTGACTCACCTGACAGAGGAGACTCCCTGTGTACACAGACATGCAGACACATGGAAGTGCCAGAGCTCAAGGGTACAGCTGTGAAATGTGTACAAGCGTGTGTCCATGTGTGTGAGCACATCCCATTGTGTGTGGAAGTGACTATGGGTGTGGATCTTGCTCCACTGGGCTATGCCAAGACACTGGGCTGTGGACAGAATTTATGCAGGAGCACAGAAACGGGCATTTGTTGGTGCCTGCAACTGGGTTCCCAGGTGCCCATACTCTCCGTACGGGTGTGAGTGGAGGCATCTGAGACCACTAAGTGTCTGTTGATGCATCAAGTCTCTGGATGCACAGGCTGTGTGTGTGCAAGGATTTCTCAAGGGAATGGGGATGTGCAAATGTCAGACAGCATACCTCCTGGGCCTAGCTTTGGTGCATGGACAAACTGCTCAGCACTTGTGCTAGTGGGGGGAGTGTCTGAGCTGCATTCCTGAGCATGCATCTTAGAGGGGCACAGCTCTTCATTGCATTGCTGTAAACAGGCCACAGAGGTGCCTGCAGGTGGACATTTTCACAGTGCTGTGTTTATAGGATTGCAAGGTCTGCTCGTACCTGTAGATTTCTATGCAGGCACGTAAGGTTTTGCAGCATGCTCATGTGTGTGTGCTCACTGTGGAATGATAGTGTGTGCCAACATTTGTTCATCTCTAGGCAATCACTCCTAGGTACAAAGATTTTCATATTCATAGATTTCCCTACTCATAATATAGGTATTCTGTACTTCTGAAGGGATTTAGACAATTCTGTTCAGCTTCACACAGGTCATAAATTCAGAAAGCAGTGTTACCTCTTTAATATAAGCAAGGAAATTGAGACAGACAGTAACCAATGTGCCAGCCCTACAGAAAAGCACAGTGTGGGAAGAGGACCATGGGGGTTCAGCTACAAATTGGCCCAGTGAGGGCATAATCTGGTATCATGATTAAGGGATAGGTCTCTTGTCTCTTAGTGCTCCTTTTAATCCCAAAAGCCACGCACTCACTGAACAGGCAAGCTGTGCATTTGCTCATCTGCAGGAAAGCAGCTGCATGTAAGTGCTGTTCCTGGCAAATATGGGTATTCATTAGCTTAGGAAGCACATACATCAAGGCAGTGAACTGAATTTTTGCATACCGTGTCCCTGACTGTGTGGGTGTGCATGTACTTTGCATAAACACATACACTCGCAGCCAAACATATACATATATGTGCACTGTGCTGCTAGATGGGATGTGTGGGAGTAGCTGAAGGCATGTGCACACTGGAGTGGTTTGTCTCCAAGGTGTGTACAAATATAGATGCAGCCTATAGGTGAATACCAGTTCTGAATATAAGCGTATCTAAACATGTATGCGAGGGTGTTTCTGAGCAAATGCTTTTGATGCAGGCATCATTCTTCACACATTTGCCTCTAAGCATGTCTGTGTATGTCCCCATGCACGGTGGCACCACGCATGAATGGTGTAGATAAAGTGGGCCTGAGTCTGCGCATGTGCATGGCTACAACTATGGGAACATACATCTTTGTAGATAGAGATCTGCAAGCCCGTGCAGGGACCTGCATGTGTGTGTTGGGAACACACTGCTCAGCTTGCATGGATGAGCAACGACACGCCACGGCTTCCCAAGCCAGCAGACTTCATGCTCACTGTCAGCAGAGGTGCAAACCCACCTGCCCTCATGTACGAGCGGGGGGAAGAGGAGTCTGCAGTGGACTCCTGCGTGTGAAGACAGTGGGCTGATGTGGGCAGAGCAAACAGGTGTTCTCTGTGCACCTTGTCCAGGCTGGGTGGGTGCCTGCATCTCTGGTTGCTTGGATCATTCTGAGTGCTCAAGGCAGACACCAGGAGCAGCTGCACCTTGGGTATGCAGGGAATTCATGCAAATATTTCCATGAGCGCACGCAGAGCAGGTGAAGCTTGCCATGCATGTGTGGTGTGATGGGATACACACGTGCATGCATCCAAACGCACAGGCAGCGAGGGGATTGCACCCACAGATGATGGTGTTGCACGCCATAAATCTGCACGGAGCCACAGACGTCGGCGCTGCCTGTCACACAGCGCAGAGACGGGGCTCTGGCCCACCTATCCCAGAACGGTTGGGGTTGGATGTGACCTCTCCCATGGGTACAGAAACCGTCCCCTGCACCAGGTTGCTCAAAGCC
>JANHGL010016655.1:0-15482 GCA_024611195.1 Ceyx melanurus
GAAATATATATTTTTTTAATTAATATATCTTTTATATATTAATATTCCAAATATTCTTTAGCTACTAAGCTTTTGCTCCCTAAGAGGTCAAATCACCTCCCCACCCTCCCCCGAATGCACATAATTAAACAAGGATATATGTTCCTTCCTTCCAAATTTTCTGCAAGCTGAATTGTAGAATTATATGTGTTTTATTCTTAAACAAGTGTCTCCATTGTATTTTCTTTTTATTTTTTACTTAGAATCTGCATAAAAAATACTTGTTTTACCCAAGGCTTTAGAGCCTTGCACACAAAAGCATCCAAGCATCGAAGCCAATGCATCTTTGTCACCACCCAAGAGTTCCCCAGGGTACACAAAGCTAATGACTCACACCTCCATGCATCCTCAACCAGGCTCAATTCCTCTAGTGCCTGCCCTCTTCTGTAGCTCACAAAAGGAGCTTGGGCTTGCATCATGTTCTGATAAAAAAACTAAACCTTATAGACAAAAAAAAAAAGACGACAAAAAACCCCCCAAAGAGTAACAAATAATTAAAAACAAAAACAACAACAACAAACCAATTCAAAGCATAAAAAATATGTTTTGAAGATGATAGAAAACTCCAGGAGAGCTTTGATACCCTGTATTATTCTTTACCACTAGGAATCCAGGCACACCCCCCTCAGTTGACCATAGAAGAGAAGGTTTGATTGAATGGCTGTCATTTCACACTACACCAGACCAACAGGCCATCAGAGAACCAAGTAAATATTATCCATGCTCCAGCCAAGCTACATATCTAATACATTAATTATACATTTTAGAAGGGAGGAGGCTCTTGCCTTGGAAACATTAACATCATTGTTCAAAACATGAAAAAAAAAAAAAGAAAATATTAATTTTATCAGAGTACTAAGCTTGCAAAAGTTTAAAAGAAAGTGACACAGAGGGTTAGGCACAGAGGGAGAGAAGATGTTATCCACATGAAGTGAGGTTGGAAGGCAGGTCCAAAAAAAGCCATTTTTGTCAGTTCAGAGAGTATGATCTAGGAGTAGCTGAGCTGTGTATGCACACGCACATGTGGAAGATGTCTTGTGTGGCCAAGCACACTCTGGAAAATGAAAGTCACTGGGGAAACTTCTTCCCAAGCTTTTGATCAACCCGTATAATAAAAATTACTAAAATCTTTACCATGTTTTAGACGTAGATACAACCTGAAGACAGCCTAATGTTGGCCTTACAAAGAGCAGTGGAGTGAGGCATGTTACCAGCTCTGGACAGAGAGTGGGAAGAAGCAACCACTCTACAGAAGAGCCAGGACTTGCCCTTACCAGGCAGCCAGAGCCCCCTGCTCTGTCCTGCTAAACTGAGCTAATCCCTTTCAGAGCATTCTGGCCTTTGCCCCAAGGCAGAGGTAAAAACTTGAAGGAATAGCCAGGGTTTTGTGCACTGTGTGATGTGAACTCCCACAGTTTCAAAGTGGGAGATGCCCACGGAGGCTCTGAACGGGAGAAGGGGGTCTGTTTGGAGTTGGCATCACTGCAGTGATTCGGACAAACCACTCAAGGGTTGTGAGCCTGTTCTTACTTTACAGTAACCAACTTCACTGTGAAACATTTCTTATATCTGGTATTATAACCGGTTACTTGCCTTTTGATGAAAACATTTATTTTCTAGCATTTGTACTTTCACAAGAGTTTATGCTTGCCAAAAATTACCGATAAGGGATTTTTTTTTGCTCATCTGATAGCATTGATCAAAGCTCTCTCAAAGCTTTCCCTCTGTGACCCTCAGAGACTTCTAGTCCCTACAGTCAGCTCTGTTTTCTACCTTGCTTTTTTCTTTAATCTCACCTGGAGTCACTCAAAACGGTGCAGTGTTTACAATACTGTGCTGAAGTTTTTCAAGTCCATCTGATGAAACATTATTAATAATTCATAATAATATAATAAATCATTTACGTTCCTGCAGAAGGATTTATCACACTGTCTTGCCAGAATCTCTTCTCTTTCGAGGTCCTATTTGTCAGACACAAACACCGCTGGCAGAACTCAATTGGAAAACATGTTTCTGCCAGTCAGACCTTAGGAGGTGTGAGTGCTCCCTGATGACAAGATCTGTTTTTGTAAGGTAAATTCTGCACAACTGCAAAACTTCTTGATGAATATTTCCTGAAGTTAAAAATCCTAACAAAGACTGGAAGCTCAGAGTAACAGAAGAAACATAACGGGATTAAAATGGTCTTCTGACTATGGATGGGGGGCATACGCAGAGGACATCAACTGAGATCAGTAGCTGTTAGAAATGCATGCCCTTTTGAAAGCATTACAGTTAGGTATAAAGAAGATTTCATGACTTGCTATCAAGAACTCAGGATTAACACATTCCTTTTTAATGCGTTAGATGGAGAAGTAGTCTACTGCTGAAGAATTTTTCAACCATTATTAAAATAAAAGTATCTCAACTACCTCTTCAAAAACAGAATATTCATTGCATAACACCCCTTTTTGTGAGACACAGAGACTCGTCTACAGAAGACCTGAGCAACTACAGGTCTTATCTGCCTTTACATGGGGTTGTGGCTCTCTGCTTCTGACAAGACCTTCAAGGATTTGATTTTAGTTTTGCTATTAAACACGGACCATAGAAAATAAGGTTCATGGTAAAGCAATGCTTTTTTTCTTTCCACCCTCTTAATATTTTTAATCAGCTCCCAGCACTGCCATAATGGTGACTGCTTTGACTCTGACCCATGCTTTCATCTTGTCAGTACAATAAGAGATTCCCATTAAGTCAAAGGCAGCTGCTTAACCAGCAGCAGCAGCATTTGAGCCAATTACTGCATTGTGAAAGGGGACAGAAAACTCCCATGGCTGTTCAACTAAAATAGAAATACTGAAATTCTCTCACCAGTCTTCCTCAGCTGAATGGGATTCAGCAAAATATGACCTAAGTTCAAATCAGTGTTTTCTTTAAGCTGTTATCCAGAGCTCAGCTGTCGTTATTACTATTCTGCAAGACCATGCTTTCTTTAAAAGAATGCATGCTACTTCACCTCTACTTTTGTAAGCTCATATTCCTCAATCTCAGTTTGTCTCTGAGGCCTATCTTTCTTATTGTGGGAAAAATAAATAGTTGTCTGCATTTTGCCAGGACACAGTGGCAATTTCCTCCCAAGAAAGTCACAGTAAATTGAGTATTCCTGCTTTCCTGCAGAAGCGACAGCAAAGCAAGTGCACTGGAATCTCCACACTCAGTATTTGAAGGTTGAAGGTCTTTCCTGGGGATGGTCTGAACTAACATCTGAACAATGTTTTCTTCACTTTGTTCTCACACTAGGTAACCTTATCTGACTTTTTAGTGCCATGTCTTTCCTGTGTGAACCTCCTTTCATTCAGCAGCATGCTCACAGGAACTTAACCAGACCCATAAAAAGAGCTGAGCACTGGAAGACAGCTCTGGCAAGTAAGAGGACTGCAAATCTCAACAAATCTCCAGGAGCTGCAATATCACTGAATGCTCAGCACATTGTTGTCCTGCCTGTCATTCCTAGGTCAGTAATAGAAATCAATTTCTATATGAAACCATCAGAACCTGGAGAGCCAGAATATTGCTGCAGGTGTCGGATGTTCTTTTTTTCTAAAAGCCCTCTCATGCCAATTTTTAACAATCAGGGGAGTTCTCAGTTCTGCACGTAAGGTATGACTTCTTTTTGAGCACAATATGAGAATTCAATTACTGTGGGACCTATTCAAACAACAGAACTTGAAAGCTTCAGCCTAAATTGAAGTGGTGTTCAAGACGGATAATACACTTCAGTCGCTGACATCTGCATATCCAAAATGCTGCATGATCCAACGGAGCAATCAAGCCCTTCTGCACGAACTCAGCAGGGCTGCTCTCCAGTCTGCTGGCTCAAAGGTCAGATGTTAAACTGACTTCACAATATTGCAGGAAAGCTTAGAAACTCACAGAAGAAAATCAGCCTTATGCAGACTATAGCAAGGGTTAGAATAGTACGGATTCTGAAAAGAATTAGTGACAACAGCATTGGGGTAATAAAACACAGTAAACACGTCTGCTGGCTTACCCTATAGAGAAGTAAAACTATGGCAAGTCAATTATTTCAGTTTATAGAACACAGAAAAGTATGTCTGCATTTTATCTAGTCCCTTAGCTTGAAAACATAAATGGAAAGTGCTGATCATGATGAATTTTTACTACAGATTTCTTTCAATGAACTGAGAAATATGAGAAAACGACCACTTTCGGCTGATGTACAATCTTGTTTCCCCCCTGCCTCTAAAGTAAAAGTGAAAAAGCTGAAGCACTTAAACACCTTGAGAATATATATTGAAATCCCAGAAGTACTTTGGCCATTCTGCACTGCTGTGGAGGTTAGCATTGAACTGCCTTTTGATTTTAAGCCAATTAATGCAACCATACATGAAGAATGAAGACTTAGCAAGATAACATGGTCCATTTTAAAGAACCATAAAAATATAACACTGCCCCTGAAACAGATTTAGCTACATCCTTGTGCATACATCACAACAGCTGCTGAAAATCCCTTGCTTCCATCCTGTTAACACGCAATACAAAAGGAAAGGGGATTTAGTCCCATCCCAAGAGTGGCAAACTGACTCCCAAACAAATCATACCTCAGTTTGTATTTTCCAAAACTTGTTTTCCAGCACGCAACCTGTTTATGTGTCCACAGATATGTTTTATTCCAGGTTTACATCTTAAATATCACCTTTTTATCCACATGCCTACAGTCTCCTTCAAACTACCCACAATTCTGTATTTTCTCCTTCACCAATACTACAGACCTAAAGCATCTTTCACCATTCACAGAAAGCTGTTTAAATACTACCCATACAGACATTAAAGCCTTACCTGGGACTCACAGACTCACATATTGCCTACAGATACAGAAATGGGAATTCATTGTCAACTTTTCAATGTCAAGCACTGTAGAAAGTTTCAGTCAAGTTTTCAATGTCAGTTAAACCAAAGGTCCTTGATTTCAGTTAGAGACACCCTTTGTTATTCAAAAAGATTTAATTAATGTTTTTAATATTCTAGACCTCTAAGCATGATTTTCCTTTCAGTGTTTTGGTTTTGAACAAGAAAGAACTACTGCAAACACAGTTCTGCAGTAGCTGCTCCCCAAACATCCAGGGCAATGAAAGTAAATTAATTCCAAGGAAAACTCAGTCATCACTATAAGCTCTTCTCCCGTATTTTGTTTAGTTACATGTATTAATTCTGTGAAAACAGAGAGATGTAGAACAACATTTGCCTCTTTCACGCTTGGGAGGATCACAAATGGTTTAGAAGGAAAAAAATAGATACAAGACTACTGTTAAGATTGTATTTACTTAGATGTATTCAGTGGCTACTGTGGTCTTGGGTGTCATTTGTGTACAAAACTGATCTCATTAAACTAACTTTGGACTTTTCAGGCATTCCTCATCAGAGCTACTCTGCCAATGGTTGTGATTAAGCTCATCCCCCACTCACCTCCCCCAAGGGTCAGACACATACAGAATGACCCACTTTCTTTCTTGAGGACCAGCCAAACCACAGAGCAAACATGGAAAACACCCCTCATCACAATCTTCTGTTAGCTATCTTCTGCATGTCAAGAGGCAGTTACATCATCACTTTTTCTGTGTTGCTGCTATTAACTTTATTTTTCCCCGGCTACTATTCTTCCCATTAGAGCTAAAGCTACAAAAAATAGCATTAAGAAATATATATAAATCTACTACAGTTGAATCATATATTCATGCAACAGTATGAATATATTGTTGAACATATGAATATATCCAGGTTGTTATTCCATTGAAAACTTTTAGAAATTATGAATATATTTTCCAGCCTAACCTAATGTAATACATTAAATTACTTAATCATTGAAATCTGTTCAAATATTGATTCCACTGGTGTGAATGAAAACAGCAGTGGCCTCACTTACCTAGCACACTGAATATCCAGACATCCTAGCAAAACCCAGTATAAGATACTGATGGACTGAACAGTTTTGCTGTTGCTATGCTTGGTTACAAGAAAAACAGCATACAAAGGCATTTATTTATTTGCAGACTTCAAGGAGCTGTGAAATGTAATAGTGACCTCAGCTGCACTGACACTCTCTGGTAGCAAAATTACTAAAAATGAGATTTCAGAACCTAATGTGGTTTTGTTTTGTGTGTGTCATTGCTTCAAGATGAAAAGAGTTGTGTGTTCCTCAGCTCTAAAGCTTTATTTACCTACACAGTTAAGAACAAAATTTGCTAATTGCATGCAAAAAAGGCAGTGAATTAAGCTTTGTTGTTTAGTTTCTGATCAAAATCATTCTGTATTGTTAAAAGGGAGAGGACTTAGCAGGAAAAAATATAAATTACGCATCATTTCGGAAACATAATAATGGAGATCATCTCACTAATCTCTGATAGAATCATTCTCTGATACACATATAAGAAACAATGCCATCATAATGCCAATTTCCCTGCTTCCCATCTCAAGAGATGGCAGCAGAACTTCAAAAGATTCAGCTAGCATTGTGCCTTTATTCTGAACAGAAAACTCTCTACTAATAGTCTAATCAAAGCCAACAATGTTAATACCATCCAGTCTTTTTTCTAGTAGTATTTCTAGTACATTTCTTTCCAGCTTGTAATTATTGAAAGACTACCCTTTATTTAGTAAATAAAGTTGCAGTTCTGTCAATAATTGATTTTTCATTTTGCTCGCTTAGCAAATCAAGTCTCTCTACTTGGTATTTCTCCCTCTCTCCCTGAGTATTTCAAGCTAAATGAAACAATTTACACTGCTTTGCTTTGTAATTTATACAAGGTCAAAGTATTTTTTTATCCAAACTCCAGTAATGAAAAAAATACTTCACTTTTTTACCATTTCTTAAATTTTACTGTCTCTTTTAAAAATCCTTATGTTTGTTCTCCCTCTTTGCCTTCTGACATCTTTTTTTGTATGTGTGTGTGTACACGAGAGAGAAATGGACACTAAACTCAGTATAATTTGCAGATACTTTCATATCATCTAAAAGCTGTAAATAATTTAGAAGGAAAAAAAAGTTTTATGAAGCTCTTTCAACAGCCTTTTAATTACAGCTGGGCAAAACAGAGGAGAGGTGAGAAAATTGAAACATGATTATTTTATAAACAGAACAGCAACAACAACTGTGCTAGTTCTAGTGATTTCAGTCATTTCCAATTTGTTTGGGTCCTCTCGTCTTTAAAAGGGATGTCACCCCAAACTCAGTAAATATTTATTTCCAGAAAAATGACCTTTATGCTAGCACACACCATTTCACAGCAATAGTAGATTATGTATTATTATTTACTGATCCCTTGATAGCCTAAGGACTGCCAGTGGGCTGCTGGCAGTTCACCATCAATTTAAAGCAATACTTGATGTTTGCATCACTAAAGTTATAGACCCTGAACAGAAACACTTTTTTAGACAGTGAGAATAAGCCATATGTTACCAATTCAGACACATACAGCATATGAGCTTAGGGATGTCGTGATGCTCTTACTAGCCTGTTGTAGAAATACTGCATGAAGGATTTGTGGGAAATAGGTTTACTCTCTCGAGTTTGAAAAATGCCACTAGCCTTTCAGCTGGGCACTGGAGTGTAAGAGGATGTCTGGGCAGCATGGCATGCTATGGTCAAGGGAAATGTCCCATTAAGCAATTATATTAATTATAAATAGCCTCCAAGAGACACACGCTTGCACAACAGATGATGTTCTTCCCAGAAAAGATGGCACAGCCAGAAGAAAAGTCTGTTCCTTCCAGAACCCCCACTGGATAGGCTTATCAAATTCAGGTGTTACCTATTCCTGAGAATATGCCTATCCAGTAATTTAATTTGAATTGAATATACCATTTATATCTTGGTGGCTGTCAGTTAACATCATAAGGGCTCACATTAAAGATTACACATCTATGACCATAGTTTTAAGGCAGGGTTTATTGCAACAAAATTAGACTCAGATGAATTGTTGATGTTAGGCAGCATTATTGTCACAGTGCTGTGATGCTTCTGTTTGACTCAGTAACAGATGGCTCCATATAGTCACTTGGAGCAATAGATGCTGCCCATCTGAATTCCCAGTATGCCTATCTCTTTTTCAGTTGTGTCAAAGACCTGGGGTGTCTCTTCCAAAAGTGTCAAAGTAATTTGGAAACTAAGGAGTTCAAAAGACAGGCGGTTAAATGAGCTCTCAGACTGACCTGTGGATGTATTCAAACCCAGTTCACAGAAGGATGCTGGCAGCCTCAGGCCCAGCTGGCTTCTTAGTGTAGGTGTTTGGGTCTGTAAATTATGTCCTGGATATAATTCGATATCTTGTAATTCACAGATGATAGATGAGCTTGGTTTTCTAGATGAAAAGCTGATATAGTGAAATGCATAAAAATAAACAAGCATTTATTACTTAGAGAACATGTCCTGGAATATATTTCAGTGTCGTCAGAGAGACAAGGAGGCTGATAATGATGATGACTTGTTTGCCATAAATCATGGTAAACACCAGAAAAGAGAAAAAAATTAAAATAAATGTAAAAGCTGATGATCTGACACTGTTCTCTATATCCTATCCTCTGCTTTAGCAAGTCGTTTTATTTTTAAGAATTCACTTAGTTGTGGGTGATAATAACAGAAAGTGTGTATAAAATCTTGATCACTTGTAAATGTGATCTTGGTACTTTGATATTTTTCAAGTAGGAAACAGGAAAATATGTATTTCATGGCAAGTATTGCCTGGCAACGAGCTTGATCTTTCTCAATTCATGACTTTAGAACAAAAGTAGAACTGGCCACAGGGGTATGTTCTTACACTCACGTGCACACACCCGCAGCAGACCTGGAATAGGGTACTCTATGATCCTGGCACAACAGAAATATGAAAAGGTTATAGAAGGGTCAACATTTTAGTTCCTTGCTTTTAAAGAATACTGGGAAACCCCTGGGGCCTGGTGGTGGTGCTGCAGGCTGTGAGCAAACAGGCAGGCATGAAGGGTGAGGAATCAAGCCTTGCCATGCTACTGGGCAATGAAGCTGAATGGGCAAAGGACCAGCTTATTTTATGACCAATAAAGGTAGGACAGGTCAACAGTGAACTGGAACTGGCACAGCTTAACTTACTGTCCTGGTCTGAGTGAGAACTGAACAAATTCTGTTCAGTGATTTTACTTTTCAGCTCAGGTTTTCTAACTAACTGCACTGTCTGAAGTTAGCAGTGTGTTTTGCAGTCAGTGTCTGCTTCTAGCAGTGATAACACCCCGTGTTCAGAGTTACTACCAAGGATGGAATGCAGATCAAGGCCACTGCTAGAACTTGTGTATCACACTGGGGGTGCAGAAAGTGCAGGATTGCACCTGCAGGGAGGAGGGGACAGGAGAGGTGACCCCAAACTGACCAACGAGGGATTCCAGCCCACAGATGTCATATCCAGTACAGAAAGCTCTGGGATCTGGAGGGTCTGGGGGGCTAGGCTAAGCTAGGTCCAGCTAGGTCCAGCTAGGCCCAGCTCGGGGTGTTGCTCATTGACATTCTTCCTCTCCTGGGGGGTTCTCCCCCTCAGAGCGCCAAGGAGGACTCTGTCCCTTTTGCCTTCAGTCCTGATCGGTGTGTTCCTGACCCTGGTGCCAGAATCCAGCTTCTGAACACAGCTCTGTCTGCTGTGGGGCCCAGTCTAGGACTGTCCCCGAGACAACTCCACAGCATCAGTGATGTAGTTACCATCAGGGGGGTGGGTTTGGTACTGGCTTTGTACATATTTGTATGTATTCCATCATTATTATTTTCATTTTCATTTAAATTGTTCTAGTTTTCTAATTGATAAGTCTCTCTCCCTTATTCTTTTCTCCTCCCCATTCAGAAAGGTAGGGGGTTAGAAGAGTGTTTGTTATTGGTCTGGAGGCTGCCCTGACCCTAAACCATGACACATCTTAGTAACATCTATGTTATTGATGCCAATTATAAGGACACACAAAAAGGTTCCACCTTCATTTTCCCAACCTAACAGCTACTCCAGAATTCAGCAACGATGTCTTTTCTTTCTTCTTAGAGATTTCTTTTAATGCCACACAAATTTATCCCGCTGCTTTTTATCACTGTGACGTGATTCTCAAAAAAATCAGCAAGAACCCTCTACTTTCTACACAAAAGAGCTGTGATTTTGTATCCACAAGCCATCTTTGAAAAACAGTCAGCTCTCCTGCCTCTCCCAGCTCAGCAAAGGGCTGCCTCACACATCAGTTCTTAAAGATGCTACCAATCCAGACCCCGCCAGCACAGAGCGATGCTGTACTGTCTGCACACTTAGGTGTATTTACATTGATTCAGAGTTCCTGTATCACTAAATAGGGGTCACAGTCCTGAACATCAGAATTACATTGCCACAAGCACTGCTAGTCATGATACCTATGAATAGCTGCCACAAGAATCCTGTCTATTTTTGTACAGCATTTTAACAACTAATTGGTGGATGGAACTACTTAATTGAGGGATGACAGTATAAGCAATAACTAGAGGTACTTGCTATACCAAAGTAGCTCATTTCCAGTTAAAATACCACCAAATATTGGACCCAATGCTCAAATAAAGGAAAAATGTGTTCCTCCTAAATGCAATTTAATGCTGTCGTTGCTTTAGGGAAGCACAAGATATAAATTCAGTCGTCTTCAGCTGGGAAGAGGGCTGAGGGGGTATCAGAGTAATGTTCAAAATACCACCAAGTTTTCTATAAAGAGAGCAGTTCCTGCTGGTTTTCTGGTGGTGATGATGAGAGCTAATACAAGAGAACTGATTGTGAATTATTCAAAAGAACTGAAAGTTGTAAAGAATACTGCATATAAGATTAAAATAAACCCCAGAAAGCTATGGATGCATACACATGGAAAAACTGAACTGCTGGTTCAACCTACATGTGAGAATACCCAGTGCAGTGGCTGATCTCTAGTGAAAATGCTGCAAATCATATACAAATTAGTATGAATATTTATCAAATGTTTTAATTAAAATTATCAAGCTGTTAGATTATGTTCCAAAAAAAATCAAAAAAAGACAACGACCATGAAGCAGAAACAGTGTAGCAGAACAAAAACTCAGCTGGAACCCCCATCAGCAGCCAAGGAAAAAATACATCGTGTGAGCATCCCACAGCCTTAATTCAATAATACTCAGAAAGCCTGCACACCCCAAAGGATGCATGTTGCTTGAAAATGGAATTCATTAACGCTCAAGCTCAAAAAGCAATACCAGAAACCCACTGAACCAAAAAGCATATGCCATGAGTCAAATTGTCATTATTATAGATTAACCATTTGCATATTCTTGCTTTCTTTTGTCAAAGCCAAACTATCTTAGGACAAACAGCTTTTTACTTGCAGAGCTCAGCTTTAAGTTAAAGACAAAGCAGATCAGAAAACACCTTGCACCATGATGCTGCAACGTGCTAAACTCCTCCTGCTAGTCAGCTGGAATAGAGAAGAGCCACCCTCTTGTATAGCATGGCTCTCCTTGCTCTAGCTGCTAAGTTGGCACCATACCTCCCTTCCAGTGGAAGGACATTACCAAGTCACATCTGCAGCATTAATGCAACCCCACGCAGTTACCAAAGAAAGCCAACAGGAAAATTGAACATGGGTTACCATTTCTGTGGCATAGAAAAATACCATAAAATAATTGATTCAACAAAATCTATTTAGGATGAATGAATTATTCTCTTCCATGTTCTCGTGCATTTTGGCAGTGGTAAACCTCCAGAAGCAGGGCTATGCGTTTAGTGACAATATTTTCACTTAAGAAATTGTATTTCCCCTCGAATTTCAATGAAAATCAAATATAAACACAGTACTTACTCATAAGATTATGACAGCTCCCTCTTGTTAAGCATGCTACAAACACATGATTGCTGCTGAGGACACATTAGACTGCTAACAAGGACCTTAACTCAGAGGCTTCATCTATAGACTTTCCACTGTAGATAGATATGAATTATAATTCTTAACTTGAAAGACATTTAAATTTATAAACTGCATTGATACAAATATAAAATCTTGAGATAAGTAACAGATTAGCAAATCAGCCTACAGCATAATGAATTACACAAAACAGTGTTATTCCATTCTGTTAGCATTGGCTCACTTAATGGTGAACAGGGGGTATGTGGCACCAACCATTACTTTTCTTGGTAGTTACAAATTCTCAGCACTTCCAATACAGGCTCAGCTCTGTGTTAAAATCTCAGTATTGGAAGGAGTGTTTTAAATGTTCTCTTCTATTACTGTAAACAGAAGCACTTCCTGATGAGTTCAAGTTGATGGGCAGTCTGTTTGCATATGTGTCCCACCTAAATTATAGATGCAGAAGCCACAGTTAATCAGCTTCTAGAGTTTTCATTTAAAAGTAACTGTGGTGCAAGGTAAAAATAAATTCACAGACAGCTACCTACTGCTTTTGCCTTACATTTTATTTCAGAGGTAAAAAAAACCCCAGTGCCATTAAGAGTCTCTGTGTGAAAAGGATCCTTAGAATAAGAAACTGCATCAGAAATGAAAATGTAGGAAGCTCCCCACTTTCAGTTTCATTTCACTTCCTCTCTGACTGCTACAGATAACCTACTATTGTGTTTTGTTTGTTTTCTTTATAGATCTCAGAATAAATACAGTTTCAGATTCATAAACACCATTCACAGTTCATTTAAGGCTGAATCTGTAATAAGCCTTGCTCTGTAATAAGTCACAACATCTTTAATTTGCTGCCTTCGTTCCTCTGGGTTCTGTAAAGTTTTTCATTTTGCAACTGCTGTCTTTTAGCCTGCATTCCAGTCTAAACATTGCATTTGATTATATTTGCCATGCCCACAAATACTGAAATCCTGGCTCATAAACCCCAAGGCTTCTAAGAGACTGGACAGCTAATATCTGACAACAAAGTTCACTTTCCTTCATAGCAGCTAATATGGTCTAGCTCTAAACCCTAAGGGGCCCAGCTATAGCCTACCAATTTATCACATGTGTCCTGTATGAATTTTCAACAGAAGAGTCAGCTGTCTCCACTTTAAAAAAAATCATCTAAAATTACATCTCAAAATCTGGATAGACCTGTGAGAGGAGGTTCTCTTAACAGGAGAGCAAAGTGAGCATTAATGACTCCAAAGCATTTTTTTTTCTTATTGCCAGTGATACCTGGCATAAATGTATGAGTTTTAAACAAATCATCTTGATAATAACTCATTAAAATTGCTTGCAATATCTCTCAGTTGACTGGAAAGGAGTCTGTCTGTTGTTTCTTTTCTCATTGCATTACCTCAAAAAGTATTTAGATAGGTTGTTAGAGTGTTCAGTGACCATTAAACTTACAGAGTATTATAAAACTTTTTACCAATATCAAGTTTATTAATGAAACCACCTCGGAATCATAGTTTATTTTCTGGGCTTTAAGAAGCAATACTTCCTTCCCATCTCCCTCCAAGTGTTTAAAAAAACAGGCAGCATTGTTGTATCCAATTTGCACATAACCCAGAGGAACTAGCTTGTGTCAGATCACCCAAAGGCCAGCACTAGAGACAGGACTGGGACCAGCTCCTGTGCTTTGGGACAGTGTTTTAGCCAGCAGGCCACACCTATACAGTTACAGTCACACTCCTTTGCAGCAAAATTCACATTTCCCAGAGAAGTCCCAACCAAGTCCTGGGGACAACTCATATATTTTAAATGCAAATGGGTACTCACGTACCTCATTGGGTTAGTAGCTGTTCTACAGCAGATCAAAGCTGGAACACTGTTAGCAACTTGAACACAGCAGGTTTGGGCATTGTAAGGCCGGAACAAAATAACATTTTGCTAAGGCTTAACACTGCAGCTATTTAGTCAAATGCTAACCATGTATTAGAACATTTGCTTCATCATCATTGATTTTATTTCCTTTCATTCCTAACTTAATTTTGATGACTGCCTCATAATAGCTAGATAAGGAAAGCAACATCTCTGTTTAGCAGGCAAACCCTTATGTGGCTTTTTGCACCATCATTATGAAATTAAAGCCAGGGAATGAATGCTATGGGTAAAATGTGTTGATTTCCCCTGAGAAAATATGTCAGCAGAAAAGCAAGCAACTATATGCACACATATTAGAAAACATTAATACAGCTTGTAATTCTAAAGCTGTTCAAAATCTGCCTTTGGTGTTCACGACCTACTTGCATCTGAACAGACAGATGTCTAGATCTGTATTTTCTTCTTTTCTAATGACAATAAAACTATATGTATGGATGAAGGCAAATGCTTTTTATAAACAGATGACAAGACTGTCCACTGCACTTCTATACAATTTGGAAATCTCTGTATGAAGAAATGCAATCATTTCCTAGATTTGAAATCCTGCGTGGGTCATGACATGGGATTTTTCTCTGGCAAGGCTGTCATCCATCGGCCCCAGACACTGCAGGAGGAGGAACAAGGTGACAGAGACTGTGGTTTAATCAGGCCCTAAATTGATTCACTTGACAAACCCAGTAAACAAGCTGGCAATAACTCATCTGTTACTGGTCACTTCATTTTCCAGGAGGTGAAAGGAGCAGCTGAAAACTCTCAAGGCCCACCCCAAAGCAGTGCACAATGCTGGTGGTGGGGAAGGCATCCAGCTCTCATCTCCTGCAAGGGAGAAACCCTTTCATTCTCAGTACACCAACATCTTCTTCCAAAGAAAGGTGAAAGGAGCCCTTGAGCACAGAGGGCACTGCAAGCACACTGCCTGCTCTCCTGGATGGCTTCCACCACCACCAGGCACTGGGGGGAGCAGAACATGGATACGAGAAAATTAGAAAGGCTTTAAATTTAAAAAAAACTCCTAAAATGGAAAAGCCACCAGTGGTGGTGGAAAGGGTGTTTTTATAACCTCTCTACACTGTTGACAGCCACCCAAGACTGCCACTATGAAGACAAAACAGGATTTGCTTAACACTGATTAAGCATAACATATAAAACTGTTGAGCAGCTATTTCAGTGCTACAGCAGTGATTTGCCTCTATAAGCAACTCAAACAGAGAAATAAAATGCACTGTTTGGCAGAAACGATCTGCTCAGCAGATCTGGGAGTCACAAAGGACAACACAAAGAGCATTTAAATGCCAGAGCAGGCGCCACCTTCTCTGAGTTTTGAGCACCACAGTTACTCCAGATTCCAGCTAAAGACATGAGAATGACATCAGGGCCTATTACACAGCGAGGTAAATCACCATACAGTGAGTTCATAAAAGTCAGGTGGCTGTAAATCTACAGAGAATGAATTGCACAGAAATCTTCCATCCCTGATGGTTGCACACTCAGTCACAAGCCCACTGCTCAGGCTGTTCCCAGGACTCCCAAGTTGTGGCCTTGCATCGCTGCAAGCACCACTCTCTGTAGGTATTATTAGATATATAATATATAGTAATATTAATAATTAATATCTAATA